>VWZV01011121.1:256562-373130 GCA_013397155.1 Irena cyanogastra
CCCCCCCCAGTTATATAATGGAGGGTACTGGAACAGTTCAATTAATACTGTCCTTTTAAACAACAGATAACTCAAGTACAAGCCCTATATGGTGTTTTTATTAATGAAAGTATCTTCACAGTAGGTCAGGTCTTTCTGTTTTAGCTTACTATATTTTGCTTGTCCCTCATACCTTGGAAAACAATACTGTGAAAGGGAAATCATGGTGAAACAATTATTTTTTCTTCCTATTTATCAAGCAAATTTACTTACAGTCAGTATTTCATCAAATAAGCTCCATTAATATTAACCATATAAATATATTTTGAAAATCAAGGGGAACAGAGCACACAGCAGGCTATAACTGAATTACCTTTGTCTTTTCACCAATAACATTCCTCTCCAGTTCAGCTATTTTTCTGTTTAGATGATCCAATATTTCCTTCTCTTTCAGCAGCTCTGTTGTTTCAGATTTCTGTTCCCCATCCAAAAGGGCACATTCCATATCCAGCTAGGAACACAAAACATCTTTCAGAAGCAGTCCAGATTCAGAAGAAATCTTGATACAAATTATTTTCAGGGGGGAGGGGAATTAGTTGGTTCACAAGAGAGAAATATTTTTTAAAAAGGGGAGGGGAAAAAAATGACCCCATAAGTTTTTCTGCCACAGAAGTTAAAAGAGGTCACAAATTTGAGAAAAAGTAAAACTGCAAAATAAAATACTGCAAAATAAAGTCCAAACCAACTTTAGCTGGAAGATTCTTTTCTCCAAAACTTTTTGTTTTCTAACTCTTCTCTGTGCTTCCTCCTGTTATGATACTGTCTCTGTGCCCAGGCTCCTTAGTAAACCCTTCTGGAACAGCTGCTTCTTTCCTGTTGCTGATAATTGGAGCAGGCACAACTCAAATGCCTGGCCAGCTTAGTTTGCAACTGTGAGATTCCAGAAGTCAAGAGGGTGCCAATGCACCCTTGCCACTGTAAAGCCAAGGAGGATTGAAAGGAAGTTGTCTCACTTCCTTTCTCTTTAAACAGTCACAGGAGATACCACCATAAAACTCCCAAGTGACACAAGGTATTTGGATTAACTGAGTGACCATTAAACATTGTTCCAATTCCACTTCAGAGTGTAATGGTTAGAGTTAGGAAAGGCTAATCCAAGCATCATAAGCATCCCCCAGGAGAAAAATACCCTTCATAACAGGAGACTGTCAGGTTTGTGATTCTGGTGAAAAAGCACAGAATATGAAGGCTACACACATCCACGAGTTCCCTCATGTTGTACTTGCTGAACCCATCAGACTTATTGCTATGTAGATACACGTAACAGGCAAGACATTGAAAACCAAAAACATATTTTCATACCTCTCTTGAGGATTCATCCATCTGGTCATTTAAATCTTTAATCTTCTGCTCAAGTTCTTCCAAGTTGTTCAGTATTACTATGCGTTCCTCCTCCAGCTGACCAAGCTCCTGCCTTCTCTGCTCTTCACTGGTGCATTCTGGTATCTGCAGTTGCACATCACAAGAGGTTCATTGGAAAAAGAGGCAAACACTGTCTTTTTTGCCCCCTTTCATATTGTTTTCATTTTAGACAAGTAGTCTTGGTTTTGAGCCCATTATATATTTCCTATCTACTATATTGCAATTTCTATATTTAGGAGGTGTACAAGAGAAACAAACGTGATACTTTACTTCCAGGCATTTACTTAACAGTAAATACTATTCATTCTAAAGGATTTCCTAAAACTTAACCTTTGAGAATACTTTACATGCTATGCTATTTAGGTTGTAAAAATCCAATTTTTCCCTTATAAAAATAACACAGACAGATAAAGATGCTTTTTATGTAAATTTCAGCTGTTCATTTAATACAGGCCAGGTGGTAGGACAGGACACTTTTGTAACCAGCCATTAAGATAGGCAGCTTCTGTAAAAAAAGCACAAAAGTTGGTTCCACCTCCCCAGGTAGCACTGAGGAAGTAGTGCCCTTAATGCTCCTCTTTTCATTGCCATTTCCTTACTAGATACCTGTGTCAAGAATTAAGCAAGATTATGAAGAAAATACCTGTGATCTTACACTATCCAACACTAGATCAAACAGTACTGAGTTTGAAATGCATTCTTCATGTTCACCTGACCCCAGGGGTTTGCAATCCACTTGCTCTGGGAAGGCTGCTGGCTCATTGTCCCCAACCAGGATTACAGGTGGGCTGCATGCAGGGCTTCACAGTCACCTCTGGGCCACACAGCCTTGCTCAAGAGAGGCTCAGTTCACCTACTGAATGGCTACTCTGAGAGCAGGCACTTTATCCTGAGCAAATCTGAGATCAATATTTAAAAACGAGCTGCACTTCATTAACACAGTTGCTTGCTGGTGCTTTTCTCAGGGCTTAACAGAACTCCCTTTACAATGAACGAATGAATGGTATTCCTTGATTTAGCAATAGTAGTCCTAGCAGCAAAGCCTCTTTTTGTCCTGTCTCCTGTTTGGATAATGCTGACATAACATCTTAGATTTCAACTTCCTAATAAGGATTTTAAATAGGATCTCTGACTTGCATGAAGAAAGCCACAAACGGGAAAGAAATGCAAGACCACAACAACTTGTAAGCGAAATGTGTTACCATCTTTTCAACATGGAAAGACCAAGCCAAGCCTTAGTAGCATGTTTCTGTTCAACACAATTTCACACCAGAAGACTTGGTAGACAGATTTCCAGAGAGATCACCCTTTGGAAGGGAAAATGTGTTACTATCACACCTCTCTCTTCTTCTACATGCACACTATTGACTGTCAAGTTGTGAGTGTAGCAAGGGTTAAATATAATTCACCTGAGGCATATAACCATGCTGAAAATCATACAGTGTGTAAATAATAGTAAAGTATTTTGAAGGTGTTAACTTGTTAAAACAGAAGCCTGCTTTTATCGCTTTGCTTGGTCTCATTTCCCTCCTGACTCCAGCCCTTGAATCCAGTTATTTAACACACTGCCTGCCACTGGGATTTGCTACACTGCACTCTGGCACAGCCAGGGGGAGGGTACTGCTGCACTAGCACAGAAATGGCTAGGAATGCTGTTAGCTCCTTTATTAAAAGGAGCCAACTTACCAACTTCCTTTTGGTATTGAAACAGCAGTGAGAAGCACACAGGAAAGGAAGTGCAGCTTATCAAAGGGAACAGTTGGGTTGGATGGGCAAAAGGCTTGGTGCCACTGCATCATCCCCAAGAGACAGCAGCTGATCTGGCAAGCGGCTCAAGTCCAACCCCAGGAAAGAGACAGAACACTAAATTTGGCTCAGGTAACTCCTTTTCACCTCCCATGTGAGTGTGAGAAAACATACTCCTCTTACAAGAGCCTCAGGTTGGGAGAAAACAGCAGAGCATCTCTTCATCCTACATCTCAGCAGAATGCTAAGCAGGGTTCTGGAAATCTTCTTTATTTAAGTAACTGTAATTGTTCAAGCAAATCTTTCTCCCTTGGAAGATCTTAAAACTCTTCCTGAACAGTACATCCCACTAAAAAACCCCTCAACTTAGAGTACCATTAGCTTCCACAAGATATGGAATAAACATTTGCTGGCTGCTACATTTTGCTGGCTGTATTTTCTACATTTGATGGCTTATAAAGCTGTATGAGTTCTGAGATTAATTCTCATACCTAAGCCAGCCTAATCATGGCCCCTGCCAGGACAGCCAACTCCTAGAGGAGTATTTCAAGCCCGGATTACACTGTCTCCTCCTACAGAGCATTACCTTTGGTGTGATGCTTAGGTAGGATGACTCGGTGGCATCCTTCAGGAAGCTGGGAGCAGTGAAAGGTGTAGGCTTGGTGCTTTCGCTGAAGTGCTCGTCAGCCCTGAGCCCCCGTGGAGGCAGGTAAGCAGCAGTGCTGCGGCTGTGGCTGCTCAGCTCCGAGAAATCCAAGTTGCTTGCAGATGATTTCAAGTGGCTTCTGAACCTCATTTCCAGATTCGTCTGGGAGTCTTCGAACACGGAATCCTCATCAGAGAGCTGAAGTTTTTCGAGTTCTTTGTTAATTTTTTGAACATCAGCAACTGTAGTAGCTGCAGCAGGGTTGCTGTCAGATTTAGAGTATTCTGCACACAGATTGAGGATTGTCTCAAGCCGCTGTCGTTCCTAGTTCAGAAAAAGATAATAGCACTGAGTGTCACATATGAGCTGAAGTAAAGATGAAGTTAAAAAAAAATTTGCTGGGCTTTTTTGTTTTGTTTGGGTTGGGGTTTTGTTTGTTTGTTGCTTTGGGTTTGTTTTTTTTTTGTTTTAGAGTGAAGGATTAAAGTCTATGTGAAGTCCATCTACCACTCAGAGATAATAAACTAATAAATAAATAACAGTGCAAGATGAAGAATCAAAATTAATGTGAAAGAAGATTTTAAGAATACTAAAACTTTCTACATTGGAAAGATAAATAAGTGTTAGGATATCTTATTTAACTAGCTATTCATTTCTGTGAAATGTACTTCTAAAATTTTTACTGCCGTTTCTGTGTCTACACCCCATTTGTACGTACATATAGCCAGTGATCTCACTACGTAAATCACTAATTGTTTCACTTCACACTTACGCTATATTCCTACCAAGCTGCAAAATACTGCACAGATTTTCCATGAACTCATGATTTTCCATTTTGTTAACTGTGATTCCTCCTTTTGAGAGAATTAGTCCACATTTTGAAAAACACAGCTTTAGTAGCATTAACAGAAAAAAGAGGCATCACATCTAAAATACAACATCTGTCAAACGCACAGAAGTGGAGGAAATCTTTATTTACCAGTTTACTCAAATTCCCTATGGATTCATACTAACATTTCAAACTTGAGACTCAGAGTAGCCAATGCCATTTTGACTTGATATGCTTCCAGTTGTGATAAATATTTAATTTCTGAAGGATTTCTAGATCTCTACAATACCTTTTATCAACTGTTAACAAGTTATATTTGTTTTATTTTATTGTATGCATAGCTTCTGGTAACTTCTACTTCAGATGGATTTTTTTTATACCTTTTCATTTTTAAGAGGTAAAGCATTTATGTAATTTCGTGTTACTTTTGTTAAAAAAAAATTGCTTACCATTAAGTCTATTGAAAATTTTGCTGGAAAAAAGACCGCCGTGAGAGTTCCATGCTTGTCATTAATATCTGCACTAATGATCTAATTTCTGATTCCTAGGAAATCCTTCTACGGTAGTATTTAAAAAGAAAGCCAAAAAAACAATGCCCTTAGCCTCCCTCCCCAGGAACCTCCACAGACATATTTGCTTTCCCAGCCCTACCTGGCATTACATTTGCAAGGAGGATTTTCATAGCACCTACTTCTGCCAGCCCCAACAATTCCTATGGCCAACAGCAAGTGATAACAGGGATCAAGCAAAACAGGGCAGGCAATGCACTGCCTCAGCTTTCCCTGCAGCAAGCCATTGCATTGTATGAAAATTTAACACTGATTATATGTACCCAGAGTTTTATACAGCTTCTGAGAGACTACCTGGTTGTATGCACCACACATGCACATCACACGCAATTAACACCTCTAAGCTGGAGAACCTGTCTGAACCCACCCCTTTCCAAGCACTACCCAAGCAAGAGAGTGCTTTCGCCTTTGGGTAGCTTACTCCCAGGTTCCCACTGCAGCTTTCCTCAGAATCCTCCTGTAATGAGATGAGCCGCTGAAACAACGGAGTCCAGGGCAGCAACTGCAAACTTCTATTTTCCATGGAATAGGTCCAGCAGATTCTCAGACATCCTTCAAGCCTAAACGGTCGACATAATTACAACTCTCCAAAGCCTTCTTCCCTCCAGGCAACCAACTCCCGACCCTGTAAGCCTCTTCCCTTACCCTTCCAATGTCGCTATCCTTTCTCTTACTAAGTGTTTTGGCCAGGCAACCCAATTCCTAAAGCCCTGTGCAAGTGCTGGCTGGGACAGCGGGTAATTATGCAGCTCTCCCTGCTGTGACGGCATCAGGCCTGTCGTAATGGTTACAGATGGGAAACATGGACATCAGGACATGAGGTCCCACCTCTCCTGCAACAACAGGCTGTATCAGATTACCCCATGCCAAGCTTCCATCCCTTGGGCAATAATAGGAAATGGCAAATTTCAAAACAGGGCCACTGCTCATTCCAGCTGAAGTGCTCGGGTGCAGGGCTCTGACAGCAAACCAACCCTTTGCCGAGCAGTCAGGGAAAAAAGGGATTCTTTTTTTTCTCTATCAAGTTTCAGTTGCTCAGAAAAAGCTTAAAAATTGCAGGAAAACCAGTCTTCAAAAAATTCCTGATGAGCTTTCAGACACATTAAAGAAATACTGATATTTCTCACTTCTATTTTGACATGAGCTGAGAGGCTTATCGACAGGAAGCTCAGTGGTTATTTTATACACTCTATTCTCATAATTTAATCTCGGCCAGCTCGTTCCAGCTCTAGCACACCTGCATATAACTGTTTCCAGAATGAATTTCTCAGTGAAGAAGCAAGCTAGGAAAGCACTCTTGCAATGAAGAACACAGAATGAGTTGCACATGGAAAACCCAGTCAAGAATTTTGCACAAGTTATTTGTGACACTGAACACAGCAGAGGGAAAAAAATAGGTATGTCAAAAACAAGAGATGAATTTAAAATTGGCTCTGGTGGGAGGGGGGATGTTGAGTCAAGCCTTGTAAGCTGGTCAGTATGTTTCCCCATAAAATATCCTTTCTAACTGATTTAAACATCTCTGTATTTTCTGTAATTTTCTTCCCCACTACAAAAAAGGTTAACAAATCTTGTGCAGTTTTTGCCTGAGCAGCTTCACTACTCCTAGCTTTGAGAAAGCTACATATTACTTATGGTTGGCTGCAAATTTAAGTGCTGAAGGACAAGGATGGGATACGGAGATAATAACTCTCTTCTGCTACTGATTATCAATAACATTAAGAGACTGGTACCCTTAAAAAAATATTCAAAATAGCAGAGATAAATATCCCACTTTTTAAACAGCAACCATGTGGTGATTTCTAGATTTGTTCATCTGCTACATATCACATTTATGAATTTTACAAATGTGTAGAAGTGCTGCTATATCTGGGTATCAAGGCAAGCCTTGGTTAATCAGCTGTGGCAAACAGGGAGCTTTTCAGATAAGTTCCACTAGGAACAGGATAACCTCAAATTTCTAAAAAACAACCATAGGCAGTCTATCCCTTGTGACAGAGACTAACAGGAATTATGGCTAGTCCAGGTTCCCTCTGTCTGAAGAAGCCGTTGCACTTTTCAGCTGCCAAAGAACAATGTTTCCTATTGTCGATAGACAAACCACCACCTTCTCAGCAAAAGCTGGGAACAGCAGCTAGTCAAAAAGGATGGTGGGAAAAGAGGCAGCGAGACTGGAGAGGAGAGCTGTAGAAAACCCCCAAACTTTTTTTCTTACATGTACATTCACTAGCTCATGAACCAAAGGCTGGAGAAAGCTTTCTCTTTCTGTGCGACATTTCTAAGGAGCTTATTTCAATGATAAACTTGAACTGGGACTGAGAACAGTTTGCCAAGTGTTCTTTCCCTTCCCTCCAGTTTGCACCTGTTTCTCACTCCAGACTAGTTTGTTTTCTCATTGCCAGTCCTTGTTTTGCTATAGCTAGTGCTTCAGCTCCAAAGTTACCACCAGCAGCACAGCTTTCAGAAGCAACATCTGTATTTCATGCTCCCCTCTCAGAGGCAGCTCTGACAGCAGAGACACCTGCACAGAGAAGCAGTGTGGGGAAACCCAGGTCACAGCAGAGGAGCAGGTGTGCCTCCTCCTTTCCTTTCCAGAGCAGGCACAGGAGAAACGGACTGGTAAAAGCAGGAGACAGCAGTGGCACAGAGTAGAGATAGCCTGTAGGGAGGAGCTGAGCAGATGACTTTCTGAAAATTAGCTCCTGCACCCGAGGCATGTGTTCTGCTCCTGAGGGAATGCCACTGGCTGCCAAAATAACAGCACTGTTCAGCCCTTTTGTCCCTATAGCACCTATGCAGATGCTCCTTTTCGAACCACACTGAGGGGCAGGAGCCTGAAGACCAGAGTTACAGAGCAGTTAAGTTTACTTAAGTTCTGTAAATGAGAACATGTCTCCTGTAATTGATTTCCTCCTGGACCATAGTGTTAATTTGCATAATATATACAGCTGCAAAAATTAAGCATATGTAATCTAGACTTTGGCTTATTAAAGACTCCACAGGAATGTTTTACAACACAATTGAAACTGAATATTCCTAGAAAGTTATGGAGTCATCAGTATTAGTTATATTCTGCAGGGGGTTTTATCCTATTATACAGCACTTGTTCAATTACAAAGCTAAATGATATTAAGTAGCTTCTGTAACACTATAGAGACTGTCAAATACTAGTGGTGGGAAAAATTAGCTTCAAGCTAGCCTTGGTTTACTTGGCTGGGGCTCCTTTAAGAGCTAATCACTTACAGTTTTACATACAGCTTGGGTACTTTATGCTTAAAGGGTCTACAGAAAGACACAGTGCCAATAAAGAGTTATAAAACATGTGTATGAGGTTTTCCACAAACCGTACGAAGATTTACATAAGCTCTATTAACCATGATTTTAAAGCAGTACCATCTTAAAAACTCCAGAATAGTTTCATGTCATTTTCCCTTTGCATAAGCACATCTCACTAAATTGCAAGGCATCAACGCAAACCAGGCACAGGGATATTCTGTATTATTTCCTACTTCCGAATAAACTAATGAAATTCAATGCTCTTCTGACTGTGACAAAGTGGACTATGGAATGAGCCCCTTGAATTTTATTACTGCTCATTCAGGCACTGATAAATTGAAACCTCTCCCAGTGCAAATCCTGGGTTTACTAAATCTTCATTAACAATGTTTATGTATGTTCACAGATCCCTACAGGCAGCTGGGCAATGGAAGGCATCATGAACCTACTGCACATCTAATTTTTAGGTACCTACCACCATCTAGAGGAAATAGACTGTACTGCCCAAAAACCTGAAAACTGCCTAAAGCACTGAAAACTTTAGGGCTACTCAAACAAGTAGCTATCAAAGAAAACAGATGGCCCTTAATATCTACTCAACTATGTTGCCTGTGCAGGTCCACTCCCAAACACCCCATCAGCCGAAAAAAAGAAGCTCCTTTTAGTTCCAGCAGCTACAATTGGGCTTTTATCTCAGATAGAGAAAAAACCTAGTGAGAGTTACTCTTTAAATAATAATTAAAAAAAAAAAAAAAGCAGCTAACTGAATCGCATGAAACATTATTAGATCACAGCAGTAACTTTCTCCCTTGTTTATAAGGCTCCTGGGCTAGCGTCAGCAACAGCTACGCCAAGCTCTCCTTGTGTACAGCTCGTACAAACATCCCCATGCCAGGATGCGATGTCCGGTCAGCTGGGCTGGAGAGGAAGCAGAGGCAGGTCGTGACCCTGCTGCCCGTGCCAGGAACAGCCCTGCCTGCCTCACCTGCTCCTACAGCCCATCAGCCCCCAGCACTAGCGCCAGAGGGATGGCAGGATAAGAATTCCAGTTCCCCCTGCTCTTCAAGCCACAAAGGAACAGGTTGGCAAAGCAGAAGTGGCACCAGTCTTCAGCTAATTTATGTGAACCCAGCCACAGACAGCAGATCTAAAGCAACAGATATGGAAAACCACCAAATCCTACACAAGTACATATGTGTCTTTTGTATTTGGTGCACAGGAACAAATTAAAACTTGGACTTTTAACTAATTTAATAAAAAAACCAACCTGCATATTTTTACTGTTTGTACTTTTTTTTTTTCCAATCTCTGGTTATTTCTTTGGGCAATGATGGCAGATCATTTGTTTTCACATGCAGGCTGAAGCAGCAGCTCTAAACGCAAACTTCCAGAGGAGCGTCTGACGCTTAAAAACAAACTAAATACAAGTAAAACTCATAGAATAATTTATGTGTAAGAGAAAAAGTAAACAAGTGAAACTAAACAGAAGAGTTCAAGGGCAGATACTAGGTCAGATTGCAATGAGTGCATGGATTTTACTACCAAAGAAAATCCGGAAGTGAATATCAGCTATCAAATAGAACACTTTCTGTGCCAGCAGAATAGCTACAGGGGCAGTGCTGGTGCAAAGACAGACACTCTCCACTTCTTATCTAGGCCACAGAGCAGTCTAGTCCTCTAAAAAAGGGTGTTATTTTTCTGATGGACTTATTTGAGTATTCCTACACTGCTCTTCTCCCTACTGTGCTTCAAAAACCCAGTAGGGAAAATCCTGACACGTGTGCACAGAGAGACTACATTTCCCCTGTCATCTGCCTACTAGCTACTCAGCCTGCACTTTTACATAGCACTGAAAGTTCAGAGCACAGAGTTTTGATATCCATGAGTGCTTTTTTTGTTGGGGTTATTTATTCACACCTTCCCCAGCCCCATAAAAAAGAGAGACCTGAGGAGACATGGATCCTTTGTCCATGTCAGTACATAAGGGCAAACGAAATTGTTCTTTTGAAGCTCTGGCTGGATATATCAAGGCCCTGTTTGGACAGATCCTTGACTACCCTTTGGACAGGGATCCACACAGAAGGACCAAGTACAGTAACACCAGAACAGAACAGGCTCTAATATACAAAGAACTGATGTGTGGGTTTTTAATATATATCTTTCTGCTTCTCAGAGATCTATAAATCTGCTTATGGCATCTTTCAGGCTCTCAAACCACTGTAAGGAGGCACTGTCCTGATATTTCACTCTTCTACCGGATAGCTCTAGCAAATGGAGAATGGCGCAGATATGGAGAAAAATCTTGAGTATAAGATGAACTCAAGCAGGAGGAAAACCCTTCAATGTTCAAATTATATGCAACACACAAAACATCATCTTGTGTTCAAAAGTTTTGGAAAAACAGTTAGTAAATTCTCTTTTTGAAGAATTGGGACTTGAAGGAAGTCTTGTTGAGCAAGAGGAGATACTGAGGGGTAGGGGTGTAGCCATTTCATTCAAATATAAAACCAGAACAATTATCAGTATCACTGAATAATGAAACAACCCAGTATCTTTCATCTCTCACTAAAATAATAATAAAAAAAAAAAAGACTGTTCTCTTTGAAATTCAAATACGTTGCTTTTATGACCGATTATCTCAGGTTTTACAGCATGACTGCCTGCAAAACCTTCTGATAAGAAGCAAAGAAGCAATCTCCACTGCACATATTACACACCAGGACTAGGGAGAAGGTTACTGAAAGCAGCAGAGGAATGGCAGGGCAAAAGGAGCAAGAAAAGGGACAAACGTTTCCCAAAACCTTGTCCTAAGCCATTCAGCCATTTGACTCACAGCTGGTCCTTCTTGCCCTGGGGAGCCCAGTCCCTGCTCCAAAGAGGCTGCAGCTTCAAGGGGAGCTAGCAGATTTTGGGGAGCAAAGCAGGGCAGGGGTGGACTTGCCCTGACACTCATGGAGTGCGGAGGGGGCAGTGCCTGCCCCCTTCTCACACCCAAGCCTCAACACTACAGCCTTTGAGCAGGCAAAGACTAACTTTTTCACATCTTGCAGACAACAGTGTATCCTATAAACTACAGTGCTCAGTGGAAGGGGGGGGTGAAAAGGCAGACTCCTGTCTGTGTAAGACTCCTCACCAACTTGCATCAAGGACAAAGGTGAGATAGGGAAGGGGGAGATATCTCACTGGGTTACAGTTCTTTAGCCTGAATCTGCTACTCGTACAGTTCAGGATGGGAACTGTGGCCCTGCACAGGCACCAGGTCATTGCTCGCAGTCATCATCAGGCATCCCCTTCTCCCACATTCCCACTACACCTGCACCCATCCTCTCCCTGGCTTTTCACCCCCAGCCTGCCCAGAAAGTGAATTTTCCTGCAGGCTTGCTGTCTGTATGCAAACTAGGCAGGTTTAAGGGTATCGCTATTGCCATTTTGCTCAAATTCATAAGATGTGAATTAAGGCACACAAATGTAAAGTTAGTGTCTCAAATTTAAGACTCAGGAATACCAACTGGCCCAACTAATGACCTCTGTTTCAATGTGGATGATAAAATATGAATGCACGTTAATAGGGTCAGAGAGCCCCAAAGCCACTTTGAAAACCCTCCGGAAGAACTATTATGTGTTCTTCCAGAGACAGTTTCAATATAAAACTGTTTCAAACATCTCTTTGGGTTCTGAAGACCTTTTCACTTTTCCTACCCCAAGTTGTTTCAGTATACATAAATTATATTTTACTACCTAGATAATTCCAGGCTGAGACAGTATGCACTGCTGTACACTGACTGAGACAGAGAGAGAAACTGTGTCCCCCTCTGCTACGCTCTGTCTTGGGAGAGGGAGAAGCAAAGAAGCCTCTATTTTAATGAACATGCTCAGAAGCAAAAAATGAAAACTAAGCAGAAAAAACTCTGCTGATGGTTGTTTAGCCCACACCAATGTATATGTGACTCTGCAGCACACAAGGCTGAGCAGTTTATACCAGAATCTTTTTCTTTGCCCACTTACCACAAAACAGTGCCATCATCTAAAACAAAAAGTCCTGCAGGATCCCTGCAGTGTAATTTGTGGGTTTTATGTACACAGACATTTTAACATAGCCCGCAGGATAACTGAACACAATTTACATGGGTTCCAACATTTTTTCAGGGTGGCTGAGTGGTACTCTCTATCCAAGCAGCATGCTTTGCAAGCATTAGCTTCACAGACTGTGATAATAAACAAGGTATCTGGAGCAGGCTGTATTTGAATTTCAAAACAGAGCAGCTTGCTCTTTGCTGTACCTTCCTGATGGCTAGACATGGGATGGGTGTTTTGCAAATGCTAAATATCACAGATAACTAAGAAGAAGAGGAAAAATTACCAGCCGCTCCATCTCCTGCTCCCGAAGTCGCTCTTCCCTCTGCCTCCTGTGGTAGTCCATGAGGTCTTCCCTTCCTGAAATCGAGCTAATGCTGTTCTTCCGCTCTCGCATGGACGTTTGCAGAGAATTTGGCGTCTGTCTGTAACTTTCCAGATCTGGGTCATCAAGTTCCATGGAACTGGTGGAAAGGTTTCTTTGGACAGAGAACGACCTGTCAAAATCCACTGGGGAAAAAGAACTACTGGGACTTGTTCCTGAGAGTCCAAGTCTATCAAAATCATCAGGGAGATATGGGGAAAAAGGTGCTAAAAGCATTTTTTTAGCAACACGAGGGCTTGCAGGGACACTAAGAGTTGAACTCACATAGGGATTACTCCTGGAGACAGAGTTTGCATGTGGTGTAATCCCTGAGCTGCAAGAAGAAAAATTCAGGTAATTATCAGCATCTGAAGCATTCTGAGGTAGATCTTTTTCTCCAAGTTTTTTCCTTTTACTATTACCCAGAGAGCTTCTGGGGGGCAAACTTAATGGCACCAGCTGGTTTTCTGTTGATTTATAAAGTCTGGGTAGGGAACGGCTGTACATTCCCATATGACTTAGAGATCCACCAGAGTATTTCCTAGGTCGTGAACCCAGAGTTTCCATCATCCCATCCTTGTACTTAACTGGTTTTATGTGAAGGGCCAGATTGTTTTCAGCATTCATTCTCCTGCCTTGCTTTGGGCTGGAAGGCATGCTGGCTGCCCCAGAATTGCTACCAGGTGAAAGCATCAGCTCGTTCCCCGAGCTTCCACTCCACATACTCAGAAGAGAGCCTGAGATCTTTGACTCCAGCATTCCTGGGAAGTAGATGTTGTCATAAGATTTATTTCTCTGACTGTACTTTGAGTAGTGAAACTTATCCATGTATCCAAGGGATTTTTCATTTTCTCTGCTGGCATGAATATCAAAATCTGTCCTTCCTGAACTATACCCACCGAGGGATGGAGATATGCCTGATATGGAATCCAAATGCTTTACAGAGATGCTTTTATCTGGAAGATATGGGCTTTCACAGGGGAACTGCTTGCCTCCTTGAATTTTGTTAATAGAGTGTGTATTTTTAACACTGGTGGAAGGATTAGGTTTAATTGGCATAGGTTGTGAAAGGGTTAAATAAGAGCCAGCATAGTCCCCATTTGTTTTAAATTTAAGAGTTGATGAATATTTCTTCGTGTTGAGGTTTTCCATAATATCCTGGAGACCATTTTCAAGGGAATCTGCCACAGAACCCCTTCCCAAACCAGCATTTTGTAATTCCACCTGGTTTTGTGAGTGGCTATAGTCTGTCATAATCTTACTGGAATCTGTAAAGAAGACAAAACAAGAAAAAAAAATTTAGCAAGTAAGTAGCCTCTTGCATGTGCATGCCTGCAAAATAATGTGAACACTTTTTGCAATAATTACTGTGCTTGTAATAAATGTGTCTCAGATCACTAAGCAAAGGAGGAGATGCAGAATTTTCCCATATATTTCTGCAAAAGATGAGAGACTGAAGAAGGGGTAGAGGCACAAAACCAAATTCAGCAACACAAATGGAGAGAGGCTGGACTCTTTCTTTGCTGTCCTATACATTGCAGGTGCCTGTGGCACAGCCTTTATAATCCTGAGCCTCTTAAGATATCCATGAAGTAAGGAAGAATTAGTTCTGATGTTTTACAGCTGAGGAACTGAGGCACAGGGAGAATATGCAATACAGACAGCAGAGTAAAGAACCAAACTCAGGTCTCCCAGGGCCAAAGACAAGATACTGCTCTGGATCATCTCTTCCTTTAATCTGTGCAGCTAGTGCATCTGAGCTCTGATACACTTGTGAGCTCAATTTAAAGCTCAGTAGGAGTTCGTCACCTTTCTGTCCACTTTGTGGATGGTCCTGCAAAGCTTAATGGGAAAGTACAAAACCAAGACGTGTTTCAAGGTGTCTCAGCTCATTGCTCTAAAAATACAAGGCTGTAACTACCTCTGCAAAGAGCATTTTGGTTAAAAGATAACCTTAAGGAAGTAGAATACTAGGTTGCACGACTTCATTCAAAACAACAAAACCACATGACTATTAAAAATATTGCTGGGGGAAAGTTACAGATCTTAATGATTTTGCAAAAATCTAATTTATACTCAATAAGAAAGCACAGACCAAAAAAGCCTTTGCTGTGGTGGATGTTATTGTTCAACAATGTATCAAACTCTAGCATACAGTTCTGAGCTCCACTTTGCCAAAAGCCAAAGAAGGAATACAGATCCTGACAGTGCTGGTTACTGCAGGAGATAAACAGGACCGCCAGCAGGCTTACACTTACACCTCAGCTGATGTACAAATGACACCATTAAGATTTACAGCAGCTCCTGGTTTGTGCTAGTCTACACTTTGAACTAATAAAGCACTCCTGAGTGTCAGTTACTGCAGTGCCAGCAAGTGTTGTTTCTGAAAATATGGTCAAATTTTACTCATGACTCAGTCACACTTCACCTGTGATTTCAGCTTCCTCACGAGAAACTGAATTTCAGCTTGTCACTCAGTGGGAAAATCTAATGCGTAAAGTGCCCTTAACATCCTCACAGGCAATACTTTAGTCCAAGTACTGCTTCAGGCAATTATATGAACTAAGAGACAGAATTTGGGACTCCTGTCCACCACTAGAGCTCACATGACCTGGTTTCACTGAGAATCACTAGGTTCAGATCTTGTGGAAGGTGGCAATGCATTCTTCACAGGGGTCCTGGTTTCTGGGACCTTCCTTGCTAATAAAGCACAATGCCATGGAATTCACCACTGTCCAAGGCATCAGCAATCCTCTGCTGCCTCGGCTTCCCCTGCACAACCCAGGTGTGCAACAACAGGTTCTCCTCAGTTACTAAGGAAAAAAAGCCATAAGTTTGAGAACAAAGGTAACCATCATTACTAATGGAATTGAATAGGCAGAAGATAAAAGGAGCCAGCATTAGGGGATACAAACACAAAAATAAAAGTAAAATACAACACCTTCTTGACCATAGTGGACCTGGTTAAGCAGTTGTTAATTACAAGTTCTGGTAGCAGCCAAAAGCATTAACTTGCACCTTCAAAACTAAACCTCAAGTCTATCACTACACAGAATTTAATATATTTATGCTGGCTGTAATTATGGGATTTATATTATATTTATAATTTTAACACACTTATTATGATGATACAACTATCTAAGTTGCCTTTGAACCAGTGAGCTCGCAGAGTTCTCCATCGCACCGTCACCACTTTGAGCAGTGAAACTGCAGTTTCTTATATTGTGATATTTTACTTGACATTTTTTAGCCATTTTCATAAATTATGACAACAGCAATGATCAAGTTCCAGTTCAAATGAACAAAGGGATAAATATGACCCAAATTCAAAAGAACTCTTGTCGAGACAAGAAAACATAATCTGGCTAAATCAAACATTCATCATATTAGTGGTGTTTTAAGGAAGAATAAGATGTAGAAGTTATTTAAGAGCCCTGAAGTAAAGTACAATGTATATGCCTTTTATACTTAAACTTTCATTGTGGAACTGACTGTAATTTCCATCACAGTCTCTCTTTCTCCTCCCCTCTTCCAAATCTCTCTTAAACTTGAAATCTAATTTCATATGAAAATTGTACTGTCCAAACCTTAACTAACACAACTAAGTTCAAATATTTTGCATAAATTTCACTGGTTCCTCTATAAATAGCTTGGCAGACATATTAATGGGACATTAATAATTGTTCATTACTCCCTTGCAACAGCAGTAGGACACATTTAATCCTTCAAAGACTGGATGTGTTTGCCAAAAAACAAGTTAGCTCATGGAAATTTTCATGCCTGTTCAGCACAGCAGTGAAGGGTTCATTGTACTTGAAATCCAAGCAAGTACAGTAAGAAAAGGTCACGATACCTTCATGTAGCCACTCCAGTTCAGCTCTTCTCTACTATCCCATATGCCAGCTCTTCTGTGTTTTTGCTTCCAGTGCCACAGTGCCCACAGTCATACAGTTAAATCTCAACTGGATGACAGCACACGTTTAAATAAATCATAGCTGCTTGCCATCAATCAAATCTTGTTTGTTTTGTTTATTTTTAGGGTAATGTTTGAGTAGAAACTTGATGAATATGCCAGGATGTGTAATACATCCTGGCTGATGCTGTCTTTGCATGCAGCTGTAGAGACTAAGGATGGGAGCTTCAGCTTGTGACGTGCCCTGAACCCATTCTGCATCCAGGTCAGACCCAGCTTTCATGCTCAGCACAAAGGTCCTCTGTTCAGCAAAGTATTTGGTGACTGGCACCACAGAAGGAAATTATTCCCTTTTTAAAAAATTTTTATTTTATTTTCCCTCCCTCATTCCTCTTCTTCCTTTCCTGAGTTGTTTAGCTGGGGGTCACTGATATCTATTCCAGACAGGCATTAAAGTGATGGGGGAGGGTTGGCTGTCTGCATATCCAGCTGTGGCCTTGTTCTGCCTGGTAAATGGAGTTAGACATGGAATAAGAACAGAGCATTGATCTTATCCATGTGTCAGGAGAATTAAAGGGCCAAAGTCAGTTAGAAATTCTGAAAGATCTCAATGCATTACAAACAAACTTCAGTTTAATTGATTACCTGATCCAACATTTTGGAAGGAGGAGAGGTTACTTCTGTTTGGCATCATATTTCTCTTCTACAGGATGGTTAAAATGACACTAATTTGAATGAACAAGATAAATTCTGACCTGCAAATAAAGTAAAAAAAGGAAACAAAAAATGGCATTGTGTTAAGAAGTGTATCCTGGGAACATTTTTCAAGTGCATAATATAAAACACAATTGGCTTTTCTTATGGTAAAATTTCCAGAGACAACTCAAAGAGAAACATGTTAAAAGATATTTGGAAAGGACATTCCATGTTTAATACTTACTGAAAAAAAAAGCACCAAACCTGTCTGCAGCTGGTTTATCCATTTAAAAGTACATATAATTAGTTTTGATAGCAAGCCATTATCTATGATCCTGACTCTGTACAGGCAGTCACAGCTCCTGAGTTTTGTCTGTAATCCTGTGGCTTCCTTAAGAAATCACTAACAAGGTTGCACTTCACTGCTGAAGGCTTTATTTGGAAAGCCCATAGCCCAAGGTGAGCCCACGCAACACCAGCATCCTGCAATCATGAATAAACTTATGCAAAACCAGGTATGTGATCCAAAAGAAAATATTATGGCATGCAATGACTTCTGATTTTCCAAAGAAGCCAGACTAGGAATGCAAAGGGAAACTTGAAAGTTTATTTAAGATCAACTAAGAAACTGATAAGGCTACAAAGAGAGACTTGGTTTAAAAGAAAGGCCAAAAAAATGAAGCCCAGTCACTAAAAACTAAAATTAAAACTAAATCCAAATAGAACAGCTCTAGTGAGTTGCTCTATTAACAGGTTTATTTATTTTTTTACACACACCTGTTTTTAAAAGGTTGAGAAAAAAAATTAAAAATTGCATCAAGTGACAAAATTAATGGTGACCATCTGTAGGTCCTCTGGGCTTAGCTCTGGACAAGCAAATGGAAATGTGTCAGAAAAACAAGTAAAGAATGGAGACAGATGTCTGGGGCTGTCTAGAGACAAGCCACCTATTTAATTAACCGCAGTCATCACAGCCCCAGGTTGCAAGTCTGTGGTGCACAGACTTTCTGTGCCATGCTTCTTCATGTTATTTTCCTGCGAGGACAGGCCTGGGAGAAGGGAGCTGGCTGCTGATCCACGCAGAGGGAGACTCCTTCTCTCTGACCTCTGGCTTTTGCCTCTCCTGCTCCCTGCAAGCTGCTCTCCCAAGGGGTGCCAGTCCCTGTCCTTTCAGTCTGTTCCCCCAGGAATTCCCCTGCGCTGGCCTCACTTTGCAATGCTTTTTCCTTCTCTGTAGAGGTCATTTCTCAGTCCTAAGGAAAGTTTTAACCCCACTGTGCATATTCTGCCCCTCACAGCAAGATGCAGCTTCCTTTAAGATCACATAATCCACTGTTCCCCAAAAATGGCACTACTCTCCAAGGAGCCAGAGAACAGGAGACCCCTCCCAGAGCGCTGTAGCTCCTGAAGGGACTCACCCACATGTCCAGGGTCTCCAGAGCAGCTGACAGGAAAGAACCTGGGCAGCAGAGAGCTTTTCAACTCAATTTTCATCCTCAAAAGGTTATTTTATTGCCATGAACATTTACTATCCTTTTTACCTTGTCTTCCAACCCATAGACAGACCCCTTCCCTAGTTCCTTCCAGCTTGTCTCAGATCCTCCAAACTCAAAGCCTGCACAGCATCCCAGGCACCCAGCTTTGCTGGAGTGGGGCTGGGGACTGCCCCTGGACCCCCACCACAGCTGCAGCTATAGGCAGCTGACCTCAGCAAGAGGTGACAGCGGCTCTCCCACTTCTGTGCAGACCAAAGACTGAAGGATCAGGACACAAATCCAGTTAATACTGTCACTATGTTGACACCTTGGCATATTGCTTGCGTCATCTCTATTAAAAATATTGCACTTTGTGCCCCGAGGTCCCCAGAAAAGAACCAAAAATGTAAATTTCAGGCCATGTTCAACTTGACACAATAAACTAGTGACGCACAACATTTCACAGCTGTCTGCAACAAAGATGTCACCGTATCATTGAACAGAAAAACAAAACATGGACAGCTTCGAATTAGAAGACACAACAAAGGGTTGGTTAAACAGACAGGAAGATTCGTTGCATTTCCCATATCTCTAATATTACTGATTTATGGTTAAGATCATCAAAAACCCCATCCTTCCAATCTCGTGAGGTGACAGCTACCACTTAATCAATGTGACAAACATTAAGAAGAGCACAGCTGAAAGGGAAGGGTTTCTATGCAATTAAATATTCAATCTTTTATTCAATTTGGTGAATACTTGGGTTTTCTAATAATCTTTTTTAAGGTTAAATATTTATATGGCTTCATTTCATGAGTTTGAGAACTCATTACACATCTCCTTTCCTAGAGGATGAGAGATCAGAGAACTCATCACTTAGTAATAATTGGATTTGAAGGCAAGAAGAACTTTTTAAAAAACTTTCCACTGTGAGCAAAACCAAGAAACAATCAATGAATTAATGAGCTAATGTAACAAACAGCTCAAAATCCACAGTATATCTGCTCTCATGAAATCCTGTTCTTTCAGATGAGGTTATGCAGGGCCTCCAGTGAGGCTGACTCTTGTTACAGAGCACATGCCACACTGCCTTGTCTGGAATGAAGCAAAATTATTTCATCTGGGATTTATAAAGTCATCTGAAGTGAATGTATACAGCATTACCAATCATGTTTCATCTCTACAGTGCCCAGGCCAAATTAAGTTTTGTTTCACTAACGACCAGAAGAAACAGTGATTCACAACTCAAGCAGACAGTCAAACAAAGGATTCCAATTTTAGGATATTATAACACTGGGTGGCTTTACAGTAAGAAATCCTTTCCCTCGTGCAGTGGTTTAAACCCAGCTGGAAACTCAGGCCCCCCAGTTGCTTGCCAACCCCCACCCAGGATGGGGAGAGAATCCTAAAGAGGGAAAACATGTATTAAATAAATGACAATTTGATTGATAAAGCAAAAGTCATGTACAAAGCAAAGCAAAATAAGAAATTAAACCCCTAGGAAAGGAGGGTTCCATCACTCCAATTGTTCAAGACCCTTTTTCTTTCTTCTCCCAGCCTTATATGCTGATTATGATGCCATAGGATGTGGGATATCCCTTGGGACAGCTGTCCCAGCTGTGTCCCCTTCGAACTTCCCATGCCTCCTCAGCCTCCTCACTGGCATGGCATAAGGAGGGGAACAGTCCTTGACTCAACAGAAAGACTACATAGCAACAAATGAAAACATCAGTGTGTTATCAACATTATTCTCATACTAAATCCAAAACACAATGCTGTAGCACCTAGAAGGAAGAAATGAACTGTACCCCAGCCAAAGCCAGGACATTTTAGTGTAGGAGCCAAAAGCTGCAGCTCAACCAAGCCACAAGTACACTACCTGTGTACACACCACTTCTCAGCATTTCATCCATAGACTTAGGGCGAAGTTTTCCCAGCACATAAGCTTTTCACTTCTTCTTTCCTTCTGCCTGATACCCACCTCCCTTTAGCAGAGTCTGCTCCGGCACTCACTTTTCTCTCATGTTACCAATCAAGAGGGTTGCAGTGCCTCAGGCATTGCCAAGGCCCTTCTCTGACTGAAAATAAACAGTTTTAAACAAAACTCTCAAACTGGCCATCTATTTTTAAGGCTTTTCTGCTCTTCATTGTTTTATCATTTTCAGATTCTCGGTGAACATTAACAGTGGTTCCCTACAGCTCTCGGCACCTCAACTATCTCTGAGATTTCTCTTCAGAAACTCCTACAGCAGTGTATTGGAAAACCCCAACTGATGAAGGCTGAGGACAAAAGCCCATCACTGGCACCGTCTGCACATCATTAGAGTTTCATTTGCTCTGCAACAAGATTTTCAAATGATTAGGGTCTGTTTCAACTATTCCAATAAAAGACAATGTTTTGGAAACAAGAAAGTCTCTTGAATTTTCACACTCTGAACAAAATTTGGCGAATGAGTGCTGATGGCTTCAGTGTCTGGAGATTTCATTTTCCCACAGTATAGCACACCTACATGCATAAACAGACTGTTCCATCATCAAGCTGATTTACCTTTTTCCTGCATAATCTGAGGACAATGTACTTACTCCTGATGAAATCAAACCTGTTTTTATTCCTGACTTACTCTGCTCATTTACAAACAAAAGTCTTGATAATCTCAATCTGATACCAAAGTAAAACTCACTGGAATCTACTGTTTACCTCCAAAACACTTAAGTGGAAATCCACCTTTCCCCAAGCCCACTGTCATACTAAAACAATATATTCACAGAAAGACACCTGCATAATTTGGTGGAGATTCTGTACCCATGAATGGACACATTCTTAAGAGACAGCAAAGTCTGCCAAAAACTGGACAACTCAGCAAGGCTGTGAACTAAAGGTTGCCTTAAACATCCTTCTTCATTTCCTCCTCTTCTTCCCCCACAACATAATACACTAGATCCCAAACTACACCTAATTTCTTGCCAGCACAGTCCTGAAATCTGCTCAGTCCCTGTCTGTTCAAGATATAAATCCTGCAATGCATAGGTACTTGTATGCAAGTGAGCATAAGGTCTGGTTATAGGCAGGGTGGTTTAGCTCCTAAAACTCACAGCTTGGCACCTTCAGCAACACTAAATAAATTAAAAATCAAGTATCTGTGAATCATATTTGACTAAGTCACTCCCTTGCAATCTTGCAGGTTTCCGATGTGGAAAAGGGAGTGGCAGAGGAAGTCACTCTTATGGCTTACCTCTTCCTCTGAGAAACTATCACGTTGGATACTGGAGAAGAAGGAGAAATAAAACAGTGCAACAGGAAACACCCTAAGTAACATTATACCCCTTGTAAACCACACATATTTTACTGTAATAACCCACCTGACTACTCCAAAAATTGCACTTAAATATGACATTTTAAATTACTCTGTCTTACTGTTAAAACATGATTCTCTCCTATTTGATAAGGATTGATGTTGCAGGCATTGCCACATCAATTGCTCTTTCCAACAGATGGACATAATCACTTTAATCAGGTCACAACAGCTGACAATTTTAAATGCGCATCAAAAATGAAAACGTTCATTACCATGCAAATACTACAGTTGGGTGACTACAAACTGAGGGTCAAGCCATTGACATATGAGACACAAATAAAAATGCTGGGGAAAATGTTGAAGCTTTATAACTTTTGTGCCATAACAGCTACTCTTACCTGAAACTGAAACTGTTAAAGCACTGGTTTCAAGTAATCTAAACAAATTCCTATGCATTTGGTAAGTCAAACTACTAGACCACCTACTGAAACAGCATTGCTTTAGTAGACATCACTCCCTGCTCTTTACCTTAGAGTGACACTAACCACCGTTTCATCTGGAGTAGCTCACTGAGATAAGCTGAAGGAAGAAGGAGATTTAATTCTTTTCTGCTCGAACAAAAGCCATGGACAGATAGAAACATACTAGAAGAGATTTTTGCTAAAACAATGAACTCCTTTCATTATGCAGAAAAACAAGGTTGACAGATACCAAACTCCAGTCACACTCATTTTTTCCATTTTGGTACCTTTCTGGTAGTTAAGTTGCAGAGTCAATTATCTGACCCAATGACTGTATCCTCTCATGACAGTAGTGACAAGCTCCCTGGTATCATTCTGATGCTATTTCAGTAACTCCTTTCCTATTGAAAAGTTGAGTATGCTCAAAAGATTTGCAAACTGAACCTTTAAAATTTCACACAGAGGTGGCAAATAGAAAGCTCTGCTGGTGGGCTGTGACTGCTTACTGTGCAGACTAAGAAAACCCAAACCAAACAACATAGCTGGTGTACAAATAAATACACTTAAATAGTCTAGACCAATATAATTCTCACTCCTGAAACCAAATAAATACAGACTTTCTTCATCTAAAATTTCAGGAAGGGGATTGAGTGAAAAATAATTATGTATCCAAATTCATATCATACAGGAGCAGAAATTCTGCCTGTACCAGAGCAGAAAGACCTTAAAGAGAAGTTTCTCTGTCGTTATCCTACTTGACGTGACAAACTTGTCCCTAGAGCACCCCTGACAAATTAAATGAGAACAGGTAGATAAGGCCCAGAAAATCTAAGCAAATAGAAAAACTAATCAAAACAGCTTCATCCACTGTTTTTCTTTTTTTTTTCTTGGATGTCCTTACCATTTTTCTCCCATCTATTGCATTTCCCCATTCTCAGGCAACCTTTGCCCACGATCTGCTTCCTTCTGTGCTGATTTCTTTCACTGCCACTTTGTGCCTGTCACTTCCTTCTTTTAATCAGTTCTCTCCAGTGCCCACTTATTCTGACAGCTTCTGTCTCTCCTGTTTCACTCATCCATTTCTCCTCAATTTGTCTCCTTCCCAGGATGCTTGCCCCATATTTCCAAATGTCCCCTCTAGCTCTTTACCATTTCTTCATTTCCCAGCACTCTCAAGGCAGCAAGCATGCCCCCAGAGTAAATGCTTCCCACCACACGTGCTTGGCAAACCACATCATGGCAGTGACAGCTCGAGTGGCACCCGCTGTGGCTGCTGTGACACCAAGCCATGGGTCTGCCTGTGCCAGCATGAGGGGGGGGGCGGCTTTTATCAGCAGGTCCCCAGACTGCGTTCCCTCGGGTGAGGGAGGTGCTACACCTGCAGTTATACTATTTACTGCAATAAAGTGAACTTAAATGAAGTGGTTCACTTAAAAACTGACTCCACCTGCACGAGACCTGAGCAAGAAAAAAACCTCAAACTTGGTTGTATTTACACAATTCACTCTACACTGTAGTCTCTGGAGGACATTCCTTCTATGGGGGAAAAACCCCCTTGGATTTCTGTGGCATCTTAGATGTGCTCCACCAGTCTAAAACAAATCCTAAATGAACAGCACCTACTCAAAACATCCAGAACATCGTTTTACAGCTGCTTGTTTAATTCAGTGGGAAATACTGTTTGCATTCCCGCAGTTACTACACACCAGCATTAACCATTCATTTTAACAAACTAAAATGGAAATAAGACACTACATGTGCAGTGATCACAGCACTAATCTCTTCATTAACAATCACCAGCACTTGCCCACACCTACGTTAATTATTTCAGCTTTTCTCTGGATCTTCCAGTGGAAAAGACAAAAAAGATCTTCCCATTTAAACATCTTCAGTCCTTCTCATCCAACTCCAGCCTCAAGGTGGATCTGCAACCTTTAGCTCACCCAATCTCCACTTCCTATCTAAACCCAAAATACTTTAAATTTTTCATTATGGGCTTTGTTCCTTCTCCACAATAGTCAACTGATGCCTTTGACTACTTCCAAGGATATGGTTGATATTTGTATTTGATAAGCACAGACAATAACTGATATGGAAAAAAAAATGACCACTCTTCCTGCCCTGGCTGATGGCAAAGATTTCCATTTCCTCAGTAAACAGAGACACACTGATGAGTCGATTTAGCATTTGTCAAAATGGAAGCAGAATAAATTACTGGTGTGTTAAAGAAACTGTGTAAAATGAACTATGTAGAAAGAGTAGGATGTTACTACTTGACAGCCCTAAAGGTATCTCTTTTTCTGTAACCCTCTTAGTACAGACTACCCCTGCCATGACAGCAAAGGTAGGCACTCTCTCATCTTCTGATCACTTAATCTTCTTTCTTTCCTACACTCCTTCCACTCCTTCCTTCCGCTGTGAGAAAGCAAGCCCACCCTCACCCTTTGCAATTACATTCTATCATGCCTTAATTCCTCCCACCTCTGATTCTTTTCCATGTTAATAACTTACTTTTGAGGACATTATCCACAAGAATATAGAGAATAGAAAAACTACAAAGTTCACTAAACATGAAAATTTGCAAAAAAGGCTGCTCTTGTGTCCCTCTACCTCCAAAAGAGAGTGAAGGTGTGGCACAAAAATGAAATATTCACCATGTTGTGACTGGCAACATGTTCACCCCAGATGCCCTGAAGATGCAAGATTCAGGCACGTGCAGAGTCAAGGCACAGAGACAAGATGACAGGTTGACAAGATGAGCATTTGGGGAAAAAGGAACTGGTGACAAAAGCCATGTGTGTGAGATCAAGCAAGGACTCAGCGGCAGGAGCAGAAAGCCCATCTCTTGAGTCTTTATGTAAACGCAGACAGTCTATTTACACTTCTGCACATGGGTAAATTCCTCAGGCAGCTTTGGGGCAGAAGGAGCGGGGACCATAGTGTCCATCCCGTTGCTCCCTTTGCTCGTGGGCAGCAGATACCTTCCCGAGAAATCTCTGATCTCCAAGCTGAACTCACCACCGAGCGCGGGGCTCCGGGCGCCGCCGAATCCCACTCGGCTGCTGACAGGGCTACACGAGGGGGGACTTAGGAGCTCTGAATCTGTCAGGGGAGATGGAGCCCAAACCCCCCATTTCCGTCCGCAAGCTGATCTGCCGTAACGTCGGGCTCCTGTTGCTAAACTCCAGCGATGCCGAGACGGCATCCATCGCCGGCCCAGTGCCGGGAAGCCATCCCCGCCGGGCACGGCAGCCCTCGCACAGCCGCAGGAGCCTTTTATAAGCCACCAGCCGAACAAAGGACCGCGGACAAAGAGCCTTGTCCCACGTCTTCCCCTCCACCAAGTAGATTATTTACGATGGAAAACCAAACCAAGCAAAGCCAAGCCCCGCCGTTCCTCCCTTGATTCCTCGGACCTCGGACGGATGTCCCCGGCGCTCCCGGGGCAGAGGCTTTGTCCGCCAGCAGGGACGCGGCAGCACCGGAGGGAACACGCCCGAGCGTCTGGCGACGAAAGGGATAGGGAGGGAGCCCCGTCTCTGTCAGCTGCGGGGTCCCTGCCGAGCTGGGCGACAAGCGGGTACCCCACCGCCCCCACCCGTCAGACGTGCGAAGGGACCGGAGGCCGGGGAGTGGATGGGGGTGGTGGTGGCACAAACTCCCTTAAAAGTAGCCCAAAAAACGGGGACGGTTGCAAGCAGCTGAGCTGGCGTCAGCCCAGGCTCTGCGTGCCCGAGAGCGACCCTCTTTCCATCCCCGCGGGGCCCCGCCGCCTCTTTCCATCCTCGCGGCCCGGGAGGGCTGCCCCCACCCCGCGGGACGGCGCTTCCCCCGCACTCACCGCCGCCTCACGCCGCCGCTCCCCGCGCATCCCGGTCCCCGCCGCCCGCCCGGCTGCAGGAGCGCCGCCGCCCCCGGGAGCCGCCCCCACCGCAGCGCCCGCCCCCCGGCGGGGCCGGGGCACCCCCGCGGGCTGAATGGTTCGCTCCCCTCAGGCCGGGGTCGCGGGAGCGCGGCGGGCAAAGGGCAGCCGGGATGGGGGGGAAGGGACGGAGCAGGGGCTGGACGGGCGAGAACGGGAAACGGACACAGTGATATCCCCGGAGGGGCCGCCGTGGAGCTCTTCACGATCCATAAATATGAGTCGCCAGGCAATTTCCTGCCCGCGAGATTAGCTGAGCAAACAGGGCGGCGCTGGCAGGGCGCGGGCCCCGTTTTCTGCCTGGGGCGCGCTTTACCTGCGCCCGCCCTCAACCTCATCTTCCTCATCCCCAGGGAAGCCCTGTTTCAGAGAGGGTTGCCCTCCGCCCTCCCGATCCCGGAGCGCAGCCGGGTTGCCTCCGTTCCCTGGTGGGGGCGCCCCTACTATTCACCCAGTCCTGGATCACACCTTGCTGTAGCCTCTGCCGGAGGTGTCCTGAAATTCAAGATTTTCTCTTACCTGAGAAAAATGCACCTATGAAAGTATGTGTGTAATACATAGATACCCTCGTGTGTACACACATACGGGGCTCCCAAAAGACCCCCCGTCCAGTCTCCACGCATCACCGAAGGATGTAGCTGCCACCATCAGCTCTTTGCTGTTCCCAAAGCAGGGAATGGGCTGGTGAGACCGGCCGGCCCTTGCTGGAGGGGTTTTCACATCCAAGCAATCCTGCAAACCAGCGTGTTTGCCATAGCAGCGCGTCTCGCCCGTCCCGTGTTTGGCAAGCGGCTGGAGGTGCCAGCCCGGACCCTTCAGGGGTCCTGGCTCAGGAGGCTGCTCAGTGACAGAGGCAGCGAGGCCACCGGCGGGGTTGGAGCTGTTACAAGGGGGGGAAAAAGGGGACAAAGCCTCCGGAGAGGGGTCGTCCCTCGCCCGGGATCACTGGGTGCTGGCAGCCCAGGGCGTATAACCGAGCTTCGCTTTCCGAGCGCCTGTGCAGTGTCAGGCTCAGTAAGGAAACCCCGGCGGTGAGAGATGCGAGCCAGCGTGGAGGGATCAGGGCAGTGAGCCAGAGTATCCTGCACTGCGATCTTGTTTCGTGCTGTGTGGGCTCGTCACTCTACCTTTCCCCATTTGTTCCCCAAAGAGGAAATTCGGGAATAGCAGCACTTACCTGCTGTGCAGGGGTCCTGTGGGATGGGTCAAAGCTCACCCAGCACAGTAAACCACTGCTGCAACTGCTGATTGTTCCCTGTGCCACGAGGAAAATGAGTTTGCTGTGATACACATCCTGCCTTACATATTCCAGGGGATATTTTACTTGGCTAGAACTGTAACTTTACTACAATATAAACTTTGTAATAACTTATTAATACCTGGAATCTGTATAGTGACACCCACAATACTAGAGAATATTAAAAAAGCACCCTTGACTGTCCTAGTGTCTATCTAGTTTACTATAAAAAGACAAGCTTTGACCCTAATTACTCTAAAAGGCCAGAACTTAGATGGTCTCTTCTGTGATGCCTCCACAAACATCCCAGTGTTTCATTTTCCAATAGCATTGGACCTGGCTCTTCTGTTTTGTCACTGAGCAAGCAAGAACTACACGCACTTAAAAAATAAAGGCATATGTGTGTAATAAATGCAGAGTTAAGGACATGCTCATGACTGGTAGAACTGAAAATTACTTTTAATCCTGCCACAGCCAGAGCCAAAAGCAGCCAGCCTTCCTTTCATCTCACATGATCTTCCTTTTCCTTTTAAGTGGGAAAAACTGTAAGTAATAGTCTGCAAAAATCTCCCTAGGGAACGTGAAGCCTAGGAGTATGGAAAGCTGCAACTTTGCTCTTGCGGTCAAACTGTTGCTCTGAAGGACTTGTGATATGTTGGCTGAAATGTTCCTTCACTTAGTTCCTACCCAGTAGGTGAGGAGGCAGCAAAGCTGGGTAAGGCAGACCATATGTTTCCCCTGCCACCTGTATGCTGTGAAGACTTTGTCTAAATCAGTGTCATCTGTTTCTTTTCAGGAAAAGAAATAAAAATACAGAATAGGACTTATTTCAAAAATAATAATATGTACTCAAAACCAGCCATAGCTGAGGCTCTAAAATAACTTGGTAAGTTGTAATGTTTAACAGGCTTTTAAGAGTCTGGCAATATAAAACAACAACAAAAACCCCATCTTACCTTTTATGAGTAGAGAATACTTAAAAACTAGAAAACAAGCAAACCTCCATAAACTAAAGAGCTGAAAACTCTCATTGGAACAAACTAAGCAATGCTACTATTAAAAAATTTCAGGAAAAAGTATACGGAAACTGGCACGAGAGTTACGAGTCATGGATGGGTTCAACAGTCCATCTAGCTAGCATTAACAGTTTTCATGGCAATTGTAATTCAACATCAACAGTACTGCATATCACAGAGGCTTTTAAAATTCTCTACCCTTTAGTATGCAAGCATGCCTGATAAAGTTTGGTTTCCATGGTAATTCATATAAGTAGAAATCAAATGTTGGAGTGTTTACAAAAAGTGTGCTTTAATCAGGAGCATTGCAAATGGTAATAAAATGCCATTTTGTTACCATACTTCAATACCATGCTTCTGTAAGATAGGAAAGATCACTTTAGCTGCTTCAGAACTGAAGTAATCTGTAAGCAGGCACCCACAGTCACAACCTCTGTGTTGTCTGGTCCCTTACCTTCATAGATTTTATCCACATCAGGTGTGGACATGACTGCATTTCTGTCAAATGAGCCAGAGCCCACAGCTGGGAGTTGGTTCAGGCTTTATGTTACCTGCAGGAGGAGAGGCGATTCCCAGCCTGACAAAATCGGTTGAGATAAAGCTTCCCATTGATGACTGGGTTCTGTTACACCCAGCCTTTTCTTTGGCAAAACTGGTCTGGTGTCTTCCATTTTGTGCTTTAACTACTCATTTGGATTCATAGTCTATGATTTGTTACATCCTTTGGTGGGGTGATGCAATTATTTATCAAAACCAGATCAAGAAAATGATCCAGGTGAAACCTTCCCAACACCTCTATCTCTTCTGAAAAAGGTCTAAAAAGTACTTGCATTGGAATGATTGATGAGAAGAGAAACAACTAGACCTGAGCAGTTGTGCTTGAGACTGAACCTCTGTTTCTTGAACCAGAATCACCAACACACCAATGGATTGTTAAGTTGCATCCTTTTTGAACAAACCTGTCATAACAAATGAAGTCATAAGGATTCAGTGCTTTCCAGGATGTAACCAGAGCATTTTGAACCACTTGTTTATAGCTTGAAAACCAGAACTTTGGGTGAAACTTCAAAGCAAGCAGTGATTCCTCTGCTGTAACTTCCTCAAAGACATTTTGAGGCAGTGTAGCAGGCTGGATTCTGGCTGGCAGGTTATGAAAAAAATCTTGATTTTTAAGGCTTGTTGGGAATCTGCAAAATCAAAAGGCAACATGGAGGATGACTGCATTCATCAGTATCATTCTGGTGAAAAAAAACCCCCACACGCTGTAGTTACACTGGTCATCCTAGTTCAAAATCTAAAAATCTCTTAATGCAGCACACAGTAGAAGTATGTGTCAATAATAAAAGAAGTTGGGGTTCAACCAGTGGAGTGTTCTTGTGACTCGTCCTGAAACTTTCTTGAACTGTCACACAAGAGTTATCAGGAAGAAACTGCCTGGGGAAAATAAGTTACATGAGTAATCAAATCTCATGCTTCAGGGCACAAGTCAATTGCTGGAAGGGTCAAGAAAGGAATTTCCTTACTCTCTTCCTTTGCACAGTTGTACACAATTAACTAGCTTGTAATTGCAAGGCAAGAAAGCAATTATATTTTGCATTTTTTCTGAATCATCAGGCACTAGCTGCTTTTGCAACTGGATTCAGAGCTTAAGGGACAGGTCTGGTAGGTGGGTTTTGCTGCACTTCTGTGAGTTTTTGCCTAGATTTACAGTACATTTGGGAGGTTTGCTCTTCCTTTATGCCGACTGCCCAGCCCACAGTATAACTCTGTTGCAGAACTACCATTAAAGGGAGACTAATTTACACAGTTAATTTTCTGTTAATAATAAGTATTTACCTTAAAAAAATCCCTATGTCTATAATTGCACAGCTCATAATGACTCATTTAAGTGGCAGCAGCATTGTATCCATAATGGCCTGAGGATATAAACAAGACAAGATTTGTCAGAGAGGTAACCATTTTTATTAAGCAACTGGACCATTTAATGCAATAGAAGAGCACGCTATTTCTTCATTAAATAGGGTATTTTAGTAATCAAAAGAATTTTTGCTACCACAGTATGGACATTGCTTCAAATCACAAGAGCACTCCCCTATTAGCTTGTGTATGGTTCTCTGTCTTCACAGCTGATTAATTGCTTCCCTTCCCTAGAATCAGCGTGTGCACTGGTCAGTGGGGGTGGCTTAGGGCTTCATCAGCCAGCTCTGCTACTGCTGCTAAGCTCTCCACAGTGGTAATAAAATGTTTTTTTCCTGTACACAAGTACATTTTTGATACATGATCTGTGAGAAAATGTTGAAAACTACAAACACTAGCAAAACCTTGATCAGTGCTCCTCACGGATGCCAAAGCAGTAGGAAAGCAGTTGGCACAAGATGGTGCAAATTCTGTAGCTACACTGGTTTACAATTATAGTCACAGATTAGGACAGCTAATAGTTTTGTACTCAGTGGTTGGACACATGGGTATACCTTCATTCTATGGTTGCCCCTTCTAGTCTTATCTTTTACCCAGCAAGCAATAAGCTGATTCATAAGTCCTTACATGCACCTAAGTTTGGGGCCTTATGATTTCCTTCTGATGCCAAGCCAGGGAAGTTTTCTATTCTCCTTTGGTCTCTATTTATCAAATCTGGATGCATATGTAACAGTACTGTGGGTCATGTCAGTAAGACAGTACTTCCTTTAGTAGGAAGTGGGAAGAAATCTAAAGCAATTTAAGCTATTTGCCCAAGGTTACACAAGAAATCTCAATGGGGACATGGTATGGAACAGAAGAACCAATGTTACTACTTTAATTTCACAGTTAATCTGTGTAAAGATGGATTTCTCTGTGCTGAAATAAATTCTCATTTGTTTATTCTCATTTGTTTTCTTCCTCCTGCAAAAAAGTATTCTTTTCCTTCAAGTGAAATTAATTAATTAATATGGAGTCAAAAGAGGTAAAACAATGTATTTGTACCAAAAAGAAAGATGGTTGCCAAAACTTCTTTCATTCTATTTGGAGTAATTTGGGCTTTTGTAGAGGAAAAAGCTTTGCCTAGTGAAGTTTAGATAACATATATTCTCACAACTTATTCATGAAGATGTTTTTGCTGACAAGTTTTTATATGTGCATTCAGAAGGGTTGTACAGGTTTTGTTTTCAGCAGATGGCTCCCAAATGTGGAATTATGTACCATTAGCAGCACAAAGGATGACACAATATTGCTACTACTTTCTTACAGTGTTAGGGGCAGAATAAGATGCAGAATTATATTTTAGCCTCAGATTTCTGGGGTTTTTTTCTCCTAAGAGAGACATGATTAAAAGCAACTGAAAAATGTAAATTATAACAATTCTCTCAGCCCTTAATTAAGATTGCCTTAAATGCTTAGACAAAATATAGTAGACCCAAAGACAGACATCCTGAAGATGCGCTAATACCCAAAGTAAAATCAACCTAAATTGAAATAGAAGTCATATGACAACCCACTACCTAGCTTTCCCACTGCACTTGCACCCCCTTCAACCCTAAAAGTATATCAGGATAGTGGAGAATGTCACAGAATACAATATGTTCATCTCCAAACAGAATATGCAAGGGAAAGGGGAAGGTGGTTCAGCATTTCCCCACAGGTTTTTAATGGATGGGTGCTGTACAAGTCTGGCTCCTGAGGCCAGGATATATATGCCCTGTGCCAGATTAATCTGTATTCTGCTCCTTATGTCAGCCCTAGTTTGGGTTACGCTGGGGAATAGTGGGGGACAGTGCCCAGCCATCCTACAGGTAACACTGTTCCCTGTGCCTACTGTTGCATGTGCCACCTGCCTTACAGGGTCTGTTACAGGCCAGTAACAGGACTGGGTTCTGTCAGGCTGGGCAGTGATGAAACTGTGGGAGGGCTTTGGATCACCATGCTCTTTATGCAGGCTGCAAACTGCTGGAAGAGGTTTTGGCACCTGAGCTTAGTTTAAAGAAAGTAAACACTTGGGTACTTCAGATTCAGAGCTCTGCATCTCTCCCTCTGCCCAGCCAGAGGTCAGTGGGAACTATGATCTTTAACCAGAAGCTAAAGCTTTACAGGGCAGCACACCAGCTAATGATACAAGGTAATCCAAACAGCAAATAAACATAGATATTTTGGGAATATGAGTAGTTTGAAAATGCTGTTTTACAGGACCTGAGCCATGTAAAGTCTGCTGTCTTATGCACACATCCTTGTCTACTCTGCTCCCCACAGAGCACCTGTCCCTGTCCTGCCGTGCTGCTCCTGGAACTTGGGCACCCCTTTTCCACAGAGCCCCATATATGCTCTCTGCTCTGGGTTGCGCCGCTGTGGCAACAACACCACACATTTCCCATGAAATTCCCACTGACTGATGTAGGATTAGGCCCACAGGAAGCAATAAAATGTGCTTGCTGATCCCACAGTATCACAGGAAATTAACATATGACAATATTTAACACATTGTTTTAATAAATTCTAATTTTGTACTGTAGTTTAAAGACCACTGTAAAATCTGATATAGGAAGCTGGGGGTAGTCTGGCTTCTTTGTCATAATACCTTGTTTATATGGTCCTTTTTTTTTTGTTTCTTCTTTGTACTACTGAAACCTTAAAGCACTCAAGGGGAGGCATCTCAGTGTTGGTGAGCAACAACCTTATTTTTGGCTGCAAGCTCCTCAGACCATCCTGTAAACTAGAAACCCGTTCTAAACAAAAAGAGAAATGCACTATTTCTGTGCATTCACTTTGCTAACAGGACATAAATTACTAAGCAATATGAAATGGGGACACAAAAGTAGCCCATAGGAGCCGGGCGATTAATGCATAAAGAGAGGGGAGGAATGACAGCAGATCCTCATTAGACTTAGAAACAGTTTGTTGTTAGTGTATTTTTTTAAAAATGTTTATTTATGCCTCCAATCTCCTCTTTAGTTAACGGAGGCTTCAGGTTCCCCCTCCCCCTTCATTTCTGGAGAGGCTGCCAAGTTTTCCCAGAGCTAAAAGCAACAACTTTCTGTTAAACGTTACTTCATGCTTCTGGTATTAATCTAATATGAGGCTGGATGGGGAGGAGGGGGAAGCAGCAATGAAAGCTGATTTCCTGCCATGCAGTGGGAAATCCATAGAAAATTCCGATCTAACACTAATTTTAACAGCTGGATGGCTGCTTTGGCTTTTACTTGCCATAGGAACATAAAACTGCACAGGATTTTTTTGGTTATAAAAATAAAACAGATGTCAAACAAAAGGCAAAATAAAAAGGATGCTTGCAACTTGTAAATATCCTGATTAAACCATCCTTTTCCACTACTCTAGAAATATCAACAAATTTTGCAAATTTTCTCTTATTTCTGTTAACATTTCTAATATAAATATTAATGGAAAGAGAAAATATCCAAGGAAATTGTCTTGCTAATATGCATTTCATCAAATATTTACTTGGGAAGTGCTCCAGTGGCCACTTTGAAAAGGGCATTAGTGGGTTTGAGAATCACACAATAGAGACATTTAAATAAATTTCCTTGATGGAGGTGAAAAATCATAACAGAACCAGTAGATTATGAATACTCAAAATATAAGTCAGAGAAAACTGTCCTGTAGCAGTTCCTGGCCGTAGACAACATACAGCACAGAACTGTTAGCAGCACATCCCTCAGGCTTGACTATTCTGTTAATAGTTGTTTGGAGGGTGATGGCCACAAATATAATCCTTTATCTTGACTGTTTTAAATAATGGCTGTTTTATTCTTTCAATGCTTGTTGCTCAGCCTTTGCTCCACCTGTTTCTTACACACCATATGGCTCAAATCACGACATACTACAGAAGATTTTTTTTACATTGATCCAAAGAAAGCTTAATACAGTACACATGCTGAAACTGAATGCTGTTTAGCAGATGAAGCAGGGCTATACCTTGTGTGTGCATACAAGGAAGGACTCTTACCACAGATTATATTGATTATAAAGCTTTACCTGCCCACTGATGCATGCAATCAACAGAACATGGCAGCTGGTTTTTATGTCCCTAGCTGCAGCCAGCTGTTAGGCTGAAAGTGTTAAGTCACCCTTGTCATCAGTCCCATGCTTGCATTAAGCAAACTAGAGAACTCTCAGGAGCAGCGATGCCTGAGAAATCCCAGAAGCTAACACCCAAAACATGAAGTTATGCTATGTGAGCAGTGAGGCTTCTCGAGGGGCAGATAAGCACAGGGCTGGAACATTTGACAGTCTGAAGTACTGATGGGCAGGAGAGACGAGGAATGAAAGCCTGGAAAATGAGAGAATGAGAAAAGTTCCTGTGGATATCACATTAGATAGAAGTTTTAACAGATGAAGCTGCTTAGGGTGTTGAAAAGGCAGAGACCTCTAAACAGAAAATTGTTTCTAGTTTCTTTTTTCCGTGTTCCTAAACCCCAGGGCATTATGCATAGTTTTTAAGTCAACGGGACTATTGCCATTGCTCTCTCTGTACTCCAAAAATTCCAGCTGGTATCAAGTTTTCCTTGTAATGGAAACAAGCTGGCAGAACTTCAAAGTCTTGATAACAGTTTATACAGAGAAAGGACAGGAACAGTTAGTTATACTTCCCTATTATAAATGTTGTTTTCACCTCTCAATTTTTTTTGGTAGAAGTTGGATATAATTTGGCAATGAAATGGTGCCACTTGTATCTGGTCAAAGCTCAGGAAGAGAATGTCAAAATGTAGCTGTACTGGAGTTTGTTTGGGAAGGGTTATCTGAGAGCTCAACTTTTGTTAAATATTCCATGACCAGGGGCTATGAGCACCATGAAATCCTTGATCTCAGTTGGACAGCTTTTAAATGCCTGAAAAACTGAAATGGAAGTTTGAAAAATAGGGATATATGAGTATCTTATTTCTTTATTGGAAAGCACAGAAATCATGCAATCCTGATAAACACTAAGACAGTATGAACATAGGAAACTGAGTGAAAAATGTTAAGTGAAAATAACACTTTAAAATAAATCTGCCTTTGATTAACAAATCCAGTTCAAACAATTCCATCTGAGTCTTAATCTTTTCTAAGTTTTCACCACAGTAGGATTGTAGCTTCAGTTTCAAAGCTGTCCTAACTTTACATTTTTACTTCTCTGAAAAAAATGTTTTATCTTTTAAAAGTACTACAGTCCCTCATTTATTTTCTTCCTTCTTTTCTTCTTCCCTGATCACATGCAACAGCAGAAATGGCCTTTGTTAGCTTTTTCTGGGCTGGCAAGAAGCCCAAAGATTCAGCTGACAAAAACCTCAAGTCAGCAATTCCAGTGTGAAGCATGTCCTTTTCAGAGCCCCCGTTTCACAGGATCCCTGTCACGGAGCATCTCAGCTGCACCACGCAGAAGAGCCTTGCATTGCCCTTCCTTCCAAGGTGAATTATCCTTGCTTTGTTCCTTGTGCTTCAGCACTCAGCTCTCGTTACCCACCCGTGGCTGCCCGGCATCCGTGTGCTGAGCTCTGGGGGAGGCTGATGCGACACCATTGGAACAAAACAAAGCTCCCATCAGTGGGTTCAAGCAGTGACTGCAAGGCTTAGTGGGCCAGCTCCTGTGCCTCCCAGCCCTCATTACATTTGAAACAGAGCATCCCATACTCAGAGGGATGCGGCTTGAGAGGCTGTGTCAGCCTAGACACAGTACGGTCAGCAAAAGGTCAATGAGTTAAATACACGTGTGCTGCTGTAATCCTCACCTGCTACTGGATCACTGAGTTTGCACCAAAATTTCTAACACAAAAAGGTCAAGAGCTTCACAAAAGTTGTTGGTTCACAGTGGGCAGCATCAGAAAAACAAATGCTGTGAACAAACTTAAGGGTCTATCTCATGCTTTAGTTGAATAAGGTAAATTTTGATTTATTTTCTTTCCCCAAAGGAATTTGATGATTTTTGAGGAAATGGAGAACACAGTAAATAAAGACTTCACTGGGCTACACAGTGATCTGAACTACAGCTTTGCAGCACGGAAGTGCTTCATCCTGCAGTCACAGCACTTCATTTAATATCAAAATAAGCACTTATTTTTCATGCAGTTTTCTTTCCTGAGCCTTTCTTTAGTGAACACAACAAGTGAACACTGTGCTTTTTGTTCTTTCTCCTCCCCTTTCCTCAGTGGTCCTTTGGTATTTACCTCCTCTCATTTTGGATTTCCTGTCTGTACCCTAGGGAAAGGATTTTCCTGTAAGAAACAAATGTCACATTGCTGATCTGTTTGGATACCTACAGTTCAAGTCTATCCTCCATGTGAAGCAAAGTTCTCATCTACCTGCTACCAGAAGAGTACTGCTCTCAGATTTTTTTTTTTTTCCTGAACCATTTCATTTGGAACTAGCGTTATAGAATCAATCTTCTGGTCACTAGCCGAGCTGCTATTTCCATTTTTTTAATTAAGGTGGATACAACTGTTTTGGGTAAGTGCAGACCTAAACTAGATTAAATCTCAAAATTCAAACAAAACATCATCTTGAAAACATACATGCTTTCTATAGGGTCCTGCATAGCACATATGTTTTGGTTACTGTATATGACGTTTTCCTCTGAGAGGGGGAGAAAAGCAAGTGGGAATACTCTGTATTTCTTCTGCACATACACAGAGAGCAGGGCACAGTGACTCTGGTAGAAGCATCCAGATATGGTGATATTAAACACAAACAGCTGTTCCTGAAATTGCAGAAGGTGGTTCTGCATAAGAGAAGAAATATTCCTGGCAATTCATACCTAATTATTCATGGAAATAAAAGTCACCAGCAGGACAAGAGAAGGAAAAAAGGCTCTGCATTTGAGCAGCTAAAGTCCCAGAAGATGTGTCTGCTCAGACGGTTGAGACCCAAAACTTTCTTCCCCTCAAACACAGATCAGAGCTTTTCGTTTTCACAGTGGTGAGAGAGACCAAAAAGCCTTTAGCCTCTGGGCTGGATCATTTCCAAGGCTGCTGAGCCTTGGGTGACTTGCTGACAAGATCTGGAAGTGCTTGGGAAGAGAGGTGCCATCTCTCTTCTCTGGCTCTGGAGAGGCAGGAAGACACACCACTGTGCTGTGAAGACAGAAAAGTAGTTTCTGGAAGCTCCCTGGGGATTATGTTTATGTACATGCATGCTCAAGAGCAAGGTACAAGTCCCATACTGAGCATGTGTCATACCAGCAGAGTGCAAAAGTAGGGCTAAGAAATGGGGTAGGATATATTGCTTAGTGCATTTTCATTTAGAGGTCTTCAAGGTGTTTGGTGCTTAGGATGTTGAAAATTCCTTAGATTTCTTTGCTATCCTCTTGTGGTATGTGATAAGAGCAGCTGGATTGCCATGATTGCAACGGCCCGACTGTGGCAAACAACAACCTGTGTCTTTGAATGGTTGTGCTGTACAACTTCAAGCTGTTGCAGAGCATTGGGGAGGGTTTTGTGGCTTGTGGTGTATGCAGAATGGGTGATTTGTAGACTTTCTGTGTCTAACTCCTGTGCTTGTGAGGCATTGCATTGGATGACCATGGTAGCTTAATCCATGTACAGTGTGTGATACCTCACACTGCTCACTATTTTAAGAGAAATAAATAATTTCCTTTGTTGTATTCTCACTTCGAAAATTGACTAAAAACTTCTTTAATACACATGAAAGAATGTCTAGATGTTGAACTGTGGGTAATGCATTCTGGAAAGCTCAGAAAAGCCAGTACTCCTGCCAATGCATCACCAGAGAGCTAGCTGGGGTTCAGAAGAATGCAGCAGAATTATGTACAGCCTTGCTTCAGCCTTACCTTGAACCCATTTGCTTTTCGTTTTCTGCAATGTAAGTGTAAGAAGAATCTAAATCTACACTTAGTGATTATTCATGGGACTAATGAAAGGCAGATGCAGACAGTGCTTTAATAAAAGTCAGACTCCGTTGCAGGGGAAATTGCATGGAGTTTGTGGACACTTTCAAACCAGAGGAACTATCTGTGAAAGGCACAGTTAAGAGAGTCTTGAGCTTTGTCTCACAAGCTCATAATGTTAGAAATCTCTTAAGGTCAGGCATATAAATAGACTGTCAAAAGCCTTTTTTTTCCAAATAAAGACACAAGGGACAACCTCTCTGTCATAGCAGACAGCCCATTCACTTACTAAATCTAGCCAACAAAGTAAACATTGTGAAAAAACCTTCTAGGCAGTGAGGTAGGTGAATAACCAAGGAAAGCTCACTCAAGGGAGAGACTGTGCTGGATACTGTAGTAATCAAAGAGTAAAACTGAACTGTGATCATGCTGAATGTACAATAAAGAAAAAAAGCAAACCTCCAAGTGCTCTCACTTTGCTAAATTCAATTCTGTAACAAGTAAATATTGCTATGTGGAAAGCTCCAGTAGAGTTGACTTAGGCCAGGTGAGTCTGGTTTGTGTTTTATTCTGACCTGGCCTTTTCCTTCTAATTGATGCTGATTTATATTTTCCACACTGGAATCTGAAGTTGCATTCCGAATAAAAGGTTCACTTGCTTAACTACAGTTAAAAGCTGAGATACCTGCTTCTTTGCCACTGCAATAATGAGGAGATCCATCAGGGCATTGCCACGTTCTAACTGGTCAATGCTTTTGCATAATTTATTTCTTGCAGCTGTAATCTTGCATTGTTTGAATCTGGTACTGCATTTTAGTGATACAAAGCCTTCTGATTTCAGAGCAATTACTTAAACACAAGTTCTGACATATCAGAGAGAACTTCAGAGCAAATAACACCTTACTTTCTTGAAGCTCCAAATGCCTGACTTCTGAAAACTCAGCTTTTACTCAGTCAGAGAGAAAGTATTTATTTTGCTGTGATTTTCTTTATGCCTTTTCTGCATGCTGCCCTGATGTCTTTCTGGTTTCTCTTCCACATGAAAAGTATTCAGCCACCTGCATGTTAATTTAACCTGTTGTCAAACTCTCCACCTACACAACACTTTCTTAAACAGCTTTGTACATACCCTCATTTTTGGGGGGGGGTGGCTTCTATTGTTTCAGCTGTCTATTCCCTAAAGCCTAATTGCACTCTGCAGTTGATTTAAATGAAGGGTGGTTGTTACACCCACTACCTTCAGCAACTGCCAGCATCACAAGATACGCATTTTTAGTACCCAGGCACGTCACTGTGTTTATGGCCCTCAGAACTACTCAGCAGGACACTAACCACGGATTGCAAGTTTGCTCAGATACACAGATCTCTTCCCAGAGAACTTCTAGAGCTCCAGACCACCTTCCTCTACATTACTACAGTAATGAAACCCCAAATTTAAATGCAGTGGATCCCTTTTTTTTTACAAAACTAGACTCTGGAGTACTACAGGAAAATGGCCTGTTCCACTCTACCTCTTGCTCTAGAAATCATTTTCCTATCCCCAGCTAAATCTATTTTCCAGTTAAATATGCCAACAGGCTGTTCTCTTTGCTGAAAGACTTGGATTTTGCCTTAACTGTAGAATCATAACTTTGTGAAACACCACTCTACACTTTTCAAAATTAACCTGTATTGTCAGCTAGCCTTAATGTGGTAAGATACAGCATAGCCAGAATAAAGAAATTTTTACCTTTCAGTCAAAACTGGCATTTATGGGAATGAGTTGGCTTCATTCTCTCAAATGCTCTTGACATTGGGACACCCACACTCAAGTTCCTGCTTTGTTCATCTTAGTGGGTCTGGGGCAAAAATCTCTGGTCCAAATTAGGCAGAACTTTAAAGTGGGATCTTATATCAGGTCAGTGCTGGATACCAAAAAAGAAATATTCATGAATTAAAACATCCTGTTAGCATCCAAAAGCAAACATTAGTGCAACTGAGTTAACAAGAAAAATACATATGTAACAAAGAACATTTCAAACAGTTCTCTTTTCACTCCAGCATTGAATAAACAAATTTCAAACTTCTAATACTGCTGAGGAGCAAGCACTGTACTCCAGCAGTAACAGAACTGCAGCGCTGGTAGCAATGGGGTTTGGGGAGAAACCTTTAAGATTCCACTGTTCATAGGGTATTTTCAGACTTTTGGATGGTTCTTCAGATATGAGTCTCCTAGAAGCCAAATTGTGCCAACCTGTCTCTCCCCAGCTTGTCCAGGCTTCTTTACTGCTTTTGCTTCCTGGGCAAAAGCTGACACCTGATGAAACAAAGATTGCTGCCCCTTGCAGAGCTTCATAAAGCACAGGATGGCAAGCTCTCCTCCCTGCAATGCTGCAGATCCTCTACGCTGATCCTGCCTTTTGCAATCATCCCCTTTAGCACAGCTTCCGAATGCTCAACTCTATGTTGGACCACTTCCAAGGCTGAGGAACAATCCTCGTTTACCTAATGACACCAGCCTAGCCTAGAGCAGGGATGTCCTTTCTCTGACCCATTTTACAGAGGAAATTTATCAGCTTTGGAGCTTTTCCACTTTAAACAGAGACTTGCTTCAATGCCACTTGCCCAGACCTGCCCCATGGACCACACAAAGAACCACAGTGTCATGGAAATAAAGGAGCCACCTCCTTGGAATTCTTCAGCCTGGCAGTCATGCCCTGGCAGGATCCTCACTTGGCACCTATTTTTGTCAACCAACAAGTCATAACCTGGAGGCAACATACTGTTGCAAACCGGCACAAGCTGTTCATAGGAACAAAGAAAAGTGAATGCATGGGCAGGCTTTGGAAATCCCATGGAAGTTTTACCCGACGAATGACAAGCAGATTGCAAAAACACTCAGATACTTCTGGGAAGTACCTGATGCCATAACTGCTCCATCCCAGGAAATTGCCTCCTCACTAGGCAGAGCAGTCATGCTACCTCTAGCTTTTTGCTCTGTGGCTTGATGAGTCTTCCTTTACTGGTGAAATCATGACTTCACATCCACAGGTGAGGTGAAGAGCCTCTCTATGTCAATTCTTTAACTGGAAAAGCCAATTATCCCACACAGGAGACGTAAGTTTGAGTTGCCTCAGGAAGGGGAGGAAGCTCATGTTGAACTGATTCTCCTCCTTCCTGGATAAAACATGGGCACTGACACAAGTCCGAAGAGAACAGCAAATCCTCCAATATATAAAGTGACAGTGCAAGTTCCTGAGCCCAAGCCATGAATCTTGATTTCAAATAATCCCTTATTTCAAAGTTGTGAGCATGCGATCGACCTGGGAGAGCACAGAAATTTTTGGCACATTTTTGTTCTTGTCAACATCCCTTTCCTGGGCTGTTTGCTCTCTCCAGTAGGCTATGGCTAGTAGCCCCATTTTGGATGCTTGGACCAGGACTTGGAAATGCAGACCAAGCCCTCAGTTTTTAAAAGTTAGACATGTTGCAACTCCATGTTCCCATTCTGCTGTTGTCCAAAATGGCGTATGCTGCAGAGTAGACCCACAGAGGAATCACGAAGGTGACTGACAGCTGGGAATTTTCTAACTTTCAAACACTCAGTTCTTCTTTCAATGAGATTCTAAAAACACACCTCGATATGTTTCTAAAAGTTTAAAAAAGTGTGGAAATGATATCACAGAGAAATTTCAGAACTTAGTGTCAACTCCTGATCTCCAGGGTTAATGCCTTAAAGCATGAGGTACTAATATTCCTCTCTGAAAAAGTATGTACATTTTCCAGCCTAAGTTGAGAGACTCTCTGTGGTATTCATTCTATAATATTTTGCATGAGCCATATGTCTACTTACTGAACTTTTGGAATTCATAACATCCGAAACAGTCAAATGGAACCCTTAATGTATATTTTTAAAGTAGCCTTGAATGCACATATTTTATCTGTTCTTTCTGTAACAATACTGCACTCCTCAAGGAATGGCTGACAGAGCATGGATGCTTACTATGCTTCTATAATGGGCAGTCTGGGAGAGAGTGAGCTTTTGCAATGCTCAAGAGGATGCAACAAAACCGGCTGTTCAACTTAGCTGGCTTGTCAACATGTTGTCCCCGTAATTAGCTGTGCTCTCTGCAGCCTCTTATTACACCAGCTGACCTAAGAAACATCAACATTTCCTCAGACCTGAAAAGTATAGAGTCCCGGTCAAGAAGTGGCATGAGCTCACCTTCTCAGAGACATGGTAATCCTCCGTGTGAATGAATCCTCAAGTTTAGTTGTCACTCTCCAAAAGCTGAGGTCAGGACCCAGGACTTCATTGATGAAGACATATTAAACCTTGTCCAGCTCAGAGCACACACACTGAGGCTGCTGAATGCAGAATAACCATACAGTCAGATCCAAGTCACTCTGATATTGTATGGAGCCTATTTGGAGGCTTGGCCTCAATTAGCATATAAATGAAGTGGTACACGCAGTCGCAGCTTGCCAGAAAATGAAACAAAATAATCTCCCTAGTTTGGCAGCTCTCTAGAGCATTTAGTTTGTGAATGAAGAGCCAGGCACACTTTGAAGCCAAGCTGGGTCCACAGCTTACAGCCAGTTGACTTTACGTGGCAAAAACAGGTCTTGAGAAGTCATGATGGAGACCAGTGCTTTTCCTGCTCTTAACTAAGTTTCTATTATAGGAAAGTGACTTTAAAGATACTCATCACCATTCCAGAAGACTGATAGCATTTCACCTATTGCATCCACAGGCCCAGATGAGCTGTGATATGGCCTTCCTGCTTCAGGCTACTGGCCATTAACAGAATGCTTGATTTTATTCCAAGTAAAGGAGAAGAAATGGAAAGTTCACAGGAAAAATGATACAGAGAGATGTGACCATGTGGCTGCTGAGCTTCGACACAGACAGAAATTTTACTTAGGGATCTTTATTAGGTGAAGAATAAGGACATAAAAACAGTTTCAAAGACCTTCAAAACTGGTGCACGACAGCATAGAGGGAATGAGTAGCCGTGTTTACTTTTATAGCCTATACAAGCCTTTTAATGTATTTCAATTGAGACAGAAGAAAGAAGGCTTGTGTTTTTGTGCAGATGCCTTTCACATTCATTAGGGTTTAGTTTTTCTTCTTTAAATATTTTGAGTTGTCAGGGGCTCAGCTCAGACACAAAAGCAGGGGAATGTAAGCACAAAGGTATGCACACTTTTCCAAGAGTTGTGCAGTTTTACTCTTATAACTACATAGTCTGCTTTGGGGAGAATTGAATTTCTAGGAGAAAAAGCAAAATAGATTTAAACATAGGTAAAATGCAAAGGGAAGATCAGCGCTGGGCAAGAATGGTATTTTTCTTCATACTTTAAACTCTGTTTTAAATATAGCGCCTTGGGAAAAAAAACCCAAAACATTCTCCATTTGCATTAGCAACCACAGTCAAGCCTACTCTGACTATACACATAGCTGCATCTTGTTCCTTATCCTGGGAAAAATGCTTCTCTTCATTAAAGAGTAGAAGTTACAAGAAAATCTTAGAAGTCTCTATTAAAATCCTCTTGGCACCCTTCAACTAACCTACAGTTTCTTTCTACACTGAGTTTGTCTTTTTCCCTCGTTTTCAAGCTTCAGTTTAGAGGTTTCCTATGATGCTGCAGCAGCTGCAGTCTGGAGTTGCACAGATGACTCACACTTTGCAAGTGCCCTGAGCCTCCTCTTCAGTGGGGTGAGGTGGGTGCTGCTCTTCTGCACTCCTACTTGTTTGGCCTTGTAGGCGCTTGAACATGTGGATTCCTGTAAAAATCCAGAGTCATGACCTGGTCCTGGACTCGCTCTAGCAGTCAGGTAGATACTGCTAGCAGTTTCATCTGCTCCTCATAACCAGGAAAGCTGTGATGCGAATAACCTCTTTGTCCATGGCATGAAATAGTCAAATAACCTTAATAAAAAGCAGAAATGACAGCGTGCTTGAGCAAGGCTTGGATTAAAGAAATATTCAACTTGATTCAGTGCAAAAAAAATTAGATTAATATCACAAGACAAGAAACATCAAAATATAAGTACCCCTTGAAAAGCCCCCCCTTGTCCCTCTCATTCACATTACCCACCCTTCGGCAATCTGCTTTCCTGGTGAGCCATTTCTGGCACAGCTATTGCATGAAGGGTGGTTTCTGATCTTGCACTCTGTAATATCCCATTCAAGTTTCAACAAAGGAAAAATATTTCACTGAGGACTTAGCATTTGTTTAACCCATCCTCATAAAACAAACAAAAAAAAGGAGCAAAGTTGTTCATCAAAAATGAGTATAGCAGAATGAAATAATCCCATGACTCAGGGTTGAACCAGAGTGATGATGTAGATCTACTAGTAACTTCAACTTGCATCTGTTCAAATTAAAGGGCAAAACTACTCTAATCTTGTTAGGTCTTGTATATTCTGACAACACCACCTGAACTGGAACAGCAACATAATTTTCCAGTTGTCTCCACTCTTTGCTTTCTTGTGGTCAGGAACCTAAAAGTAGCTCTGGCAAAAAGAGAGGGCTGCTTCAAAAAAATTTGCTCTGTAAATATATTTCTTATTCATGCTTCTAGGCACATAGCATCACCTCCAGGATCATGAACCTCTAGCTTAGGAACTGCAGTCTGTTAAAAAATGAAGATGCTGGCTCTGTCCTGAACTCACCCACAAAAGGCCCTGCACAGATTAATTTGTGAATCTTCTCTCTGTCTCCCTTCCCCCACTACAAAAATGCGAAAAAGCAAAGCAGCATATCTTAGTGGAGCAGGAATAATGATAATTATTTGGAGCTTTTTCTTTTTCTGTATTATTTTAGCACACAGTCACATTGGCCACCTTCCTCTGCTTTATCACCTTCCTCTACTTGCCTTGATGGCTGCCAGGGCTGCATCCAACCCTGACACCAGCTCCTGCCTCTGGTGCAACTTCCAGTTAGGAAAGTGTACATGGTGAACACGTTTTAAGTACTCACAAAGTACTGAGCCTTCCTGTACCTACTGCTTGTAGAACCTAGCATTAAAAAAGGTCAGGAGAAAGGCTGATTTCTCATTTTAAAGGAACTAACATGTAATACAAAGATCTCAGAGAAGCTGACAACTTTTTGTGAGCTTCAACATAAACTACAGTGACCAGCTGCAAAATAACAGTTGGGTTTCAGCTGTAAACAGACTGAGTTCTACAGTGGGTTTATAGATTTATTTTGGTTAAGTTATTTATTCTGCAGGAAAAATGCTCTTTTTAAGGCCCTGGGAAGGCAGGGGATGAGAGGAGAAAAGGAAGTCCTGCTTATGTTGTTAGAAGAAGCTTCCCTTCTAGACTCAGAAAAGGACTCTAAAATAAACTTTTCACAAAGGCACAAATTTGGAAAGTCTTCAAGAAAATGATACCTTTTTAAAAATAAATAAATAAATTTCACAAGAGCTCATAGCTCTTCCATCAGGTTAGTTAAAGCTACTTTCCTGCCTTTAAAAGCACACCCTGTCTTTTGTTTCCTGGCTGGGTGGGGAAAAAAAGCCTGCAGAGGTACAGAAATTACAGCCCAAGGTAAACAAGAATATTATGTGTTTCAATATCTGAAGGAGGCAGTGAGGTAAATGGAATGAACACTGAATTGAATATAAAGGATAAGAAAGAGATAGATTGCTCAGGTCAAAGACTCTCTGAAGATTCAGATGAAAAACTGTCCTCTGTTGCCTTAATACAAACCATATCTTTTAAATTAATTAATTTTACTCAGTAAATTGCTGAATAAGAGTAAAGTCTACACTGAAAGAAGGGCAGCTCTAACTAAAAGAAGCTTCTAAATGAAAACAGGTGATACCTGTCATCTTCATCTAGCGTAAAACACACAAATACTAAACCATGCCATTTCTCATGCTATCCTGTTTTGCCCCTCAGAGAAGTCCATTTTCTGGTGTAGCTAAAACTGAAAAGCAGGCTCTTTTTGTTTCTATTTTAAAAAATCAAGTGGAAAAATACCAAAAGATGAGGCATTCGTTTTTCATTCTCAAATTTCTGCAAAAGACCAAAGTGGTGTGGAAACCTAATTAAGAGTAACAGATACCCAAATAGCACCAAAGCAAGACACATTTCCAGAAGGCCTCATGCCAGTAGGACCCTGTGAAACCAGGACAACTTCACTGAAAGGCCCTACTCATTCTTTCCAAAAATGAGTTTTGGGAGCCAGGAGCCACAGATTCTAAGTTTTAAGACTACATCAGACACTGATTTGTCATCCTTCGTTTCTTGTCCCACCATAACCTATCCTACAGGTAATTGGGTGTTTAATCATTAACTTAAACTAATATTTAAAAACCTATTCTTGTGTCCCTTTTCCTTCTGCTTTCTGATTTTATTCTCTGTATTAATAATGGCTGAAGTGTTTTTTTTCTTGTTTAGTATACAATAAATACTATATATATATACTCTGCTAGTTCTGTCACTTATATTTTACATTATATTTAATAATTTAATCCAAGACCATACTCTACACTCCTGCTTAATGAAATTTGATGCATAAATAAAATTCTTTTCTTATTCAGTATTAGCAAGAGAATACACATTAGCACACAATAGTGAGAAATCTATTGAAACTAAAAATATGAATTTGCTAAACCATTTTAGGCCAAATAGACAAGAGCACAAGGGCCAACAAGTTAGCTTTGTGTGCTCCTCTTAGTGGACTCCAAGTGCATTCTGTTGGAGAAAAAAAAATCAAACCATTGACATTTTTTAGAAGACAAATTAATGACGTTTTTACGGCCTTGCTCACTCAGACCCTGTTACTGTTGCATTTCAGAAGGATGGAGTTCTGCATCAGTATCTCCAGCAGCTAACCTCTGTGATTTTTGTTATCTCTAAGCAGGAACTATTTGGACAAGAGCATTGTCACATGGCACCCAGACAGCGGTGCCAAAAGGTGAGGCATCCAGCAGGGATTCTGCCAGGAAGGACAGGCCCCAGGGAAACACTGACATGGACACAGGACCTGCACTTTGGCTGAGTGACATGGTTTAGGGGAATTTCAAATGCTAACTTTTATCTCAGCAGGTGAGCTCAAGGTGTATCCTGCTGGGCCTGGGAAGTTTGTTAAAGTATTAATATGGGTATTTGAAGCAAATAACTCACATTTTCTAGGAACCATTGTAAGGATTCTAAGGGGACATACATCCAGTATTCTGTTTTTAACTAGCAGGTTGTCCTTTCAAAGATTAATCCATAATGAAATTTCACTCTTGCCATTTTAAGGTCTGCCTTCTTGTTGATTATGACTCCTAATGCTCAATTCCAGCAACCAGGTTGTTAAAATTTAATTCACAGTATATTATACATCCATGTAACTCTAAATAAGCAGCTTTTTCTTAAGTATATAGTTCCAATTATTATTACATTTCAGAAAATATTTTAATAGGATGTAACTGGTATCAATGAAACCATGGCTTTATCTTCCACAATCAGAATGCTCTGTACTTTCAATCTGAAATGATGAAAATATAAATATATATTTTAAGACACGTGTAAATGAAGAGGGTCTCTGAGGGTCTTTGGAGAGCTGGACGGACTAATGACGCTCACACCAATATGGCTCCATGTCGAGAGTCATTTTATTCAAGCAAATTAACTATATTTATACATTGTTCATACAGCAATTGCATAGTAACTGCTTAACATTCGTTGGCTAGCTAGCAGCATCAAGCATACATGTTTATTGATCGGCTGTCAGCTGTCAGCTCATGCTGACTTTGCTATGTAGCATCTAAGTTGGCACCTAAATAATGGTCATTCATCTAACTTGGCTAATTCATAATGTCCATTGTTCTTCATCCTTGCTTGATCATCATCCTTGAAGTAATCTAGCAGGCCGAGACAGTTCCATTCTGTCAAATGTAACTACTGAAATGGTCCAGGATGGTCTCGTTCTTCTCAAAGTAACTTTTCTATCTGAAGGCCATGGCCAGGGTGGTCCAACTCTTGCAAAAGTATATCATGCCCTTGCTCTGCAAGAAATTCCTCTATATGTAAACATTTTAAAAGTTTAATCTGAGGTGACTCATTTGAGAAAACTGGAATCTTTATCAAAGTTGCAGAAATTGCCTGGGCAATATTCCATTCACTTGCCTATAAATATGTAAATTTGAGCTAGGTATGGATTTTGGAAGAATTATTATGGATCTGCATCAGTCGGAGTAGGGAATTTAGACCTTATCATCCAGTGTAATGGAAAGGAGTCAGAATTATTTTCTATAACTGCAAATGCTTTCTTTTTCCCATTTAGTTTTTGGCAACTAACAAAATTTATTTTAATGCATCACAAATCAAAATGTCATTGACATTTTGGTAGAAAGCCAAAAGCTTTTTCTTTGAGCATCTTGTGCTCAAGTGTCACGTCTGGGAAAACTAATATTTTTGAAGTCTTGCTGCATTTCACTTAGGCTTTGATTTCTGATATACAAGAAAATCTAGATTTCAAAAAAAAAAAGAAAAATGTAGAAAAATTTAGTGCCATGATCTAGTTCACATGGTGGTGCTCAGCCAAAGGCTGGACTCATTCTCAGAGGTTTTTTTCCCCACCTAAATGGTTCTGTAACTGATTCTGTGAAAAAGACTGCCAAAAGTCACCATGTAACCAAACTTTTAAACCAAAGGCTATGATTTTTCTCTGAATTCAGTCAGAACAAACAAACCTTATTAAAAAGGCTGGGATTTTCTTTGCACAACAAGAATTTCAAGTCTTACAACGCTCCCATTGCTTAGGTACCCACAGCAACAGGAATGAAATTGAAAGACTGACAGCATCTATGTCAGTGGTGATCTCAAGAGAATTAACCCTGGAAATAAAATTATGAAGAATGAATTTTATTATATTTTAGTCCATATTTTCTAAAGTATGTGTGAGTTTAGATCTCTAATTTGCCACATGCAACACACAGAACTGCTCAGATGGTTTTGTTTTTCAGATGGTGTTGAAGACTTTCCCTCTGAAAACTCAGATCCTACAGGGTATTTTAAAAAGACACAACCAATTGTCACTTCAGAAAATTACGCCATGCAATTTTAGCCTGTGCCTGCAGCAGTGACTTCATTGTGGATTACACATAATCCACGTGCAATTTTCAGTCACAATACTCAAAGTAAATTGTAAACAGCTATTTTCATTGCCAAGGGAAGGATAGGGTAATTTCACTCTCTAGGTTACTTTACAGGACCAGTCTCCTCATGCACCCCCCTTTCATCTTTGATCTTTGTATCCAGGATATATTAGCAACCAGTGACACTAATACCTCTTTGAAGAAGAGACAGTACAGTATGCAGGAGCTGTGTCAGGAGAATGCCTTTTTGTTTCCTTCGTGAACTGCCAGACACCCCTCCCATGCCATGAAATAACTTTAGTCCAGGGGGAATTTTAATTCCCTGGGGGAAGTGACAGCATGAGGTAGCTGCTTCTGCAGATCCTTCCTGGCACAGGTTGCTTGGGGCAGCAATAGCCTGACCCCTACGTGTGAGCCCCATGGGGCTGGTGGCTGCCATGGGCAAGCAAAGCCCTGCTCTGCTGTACAGCACCCACTGATGGCCCCTGACATCTCAGATGTAAGGAATGGCCAAGTGCTTCTCTGAAGCAATGCTCCTGCTCCAAGCTGCCTGCCAGAGGAAGGCTTTCTCAGCCTTGCCCCACTATTTAAGTGGACCAACTGCCCTTGGCACTTACTGGGGAGATACAAAACATTGGCAGACATCTGATCCGAGCCCTGGATTTTTTTGGCAGCTGACACTCACCTTCAGGAGTGTAGCTACTGATCTTGACAGCATCCAAAGTGCACAGGGATTTACAATGTGCCTCAGCCTCTCCCACCACCCCTCATGTCTGTTCTTCCTTTCTGTCCTCACATCCAACTCTTGCATGCTCATGTCCCTGAAAGTGGCAGAGGGACTCTAGAGTACCAAGGAAAAGCGATGGATGTGCACATACATGTGCTGCCTTCTCCCAGCTTCAGGCCATCCCTCTCCTCTAAACTCCTATGAAAGGGGCGTTCAACCACCTCCCTTCCTATTTCTCCCATATACCAGAACTGCCCATGTTCACTGACATCATTCATGAGTCCAAATAATGTAGTCAGACCTGTTTGAATATCTTCTAGAGGTGCAGAGAAGAGGAAGTGGAGTGAGAAGACTGATATTAAGAAGATAAATGTGTTAAGAAGATATCAATGTTTAAAGCTGGCTAAAAAGAAATATGCAAAACTGAAAACCAATCTTCTACAAGTTAAGAAGTTCCTATACAAAAATCATCTATCAACAGAAATAGCCTAAGAAATGTTCCTGTAGATTCAAACCCTAAGTTGTCTGCAGGCTTTATGCAGGTGTATCTCCAGTTCTTATAAAATTGAAAAGACTGGTTTTCTGACTGACTCTTTAATAATTATTAAAACATATTTTTAATTGATCAGAAAGAGCCATCTCTAAAGGCTGGGAGGCACTGGGCAGGGGTTCTGCTTGCAAGAGGAACACAAGCTAGATAGCCTAAGCAGGCAGTACCTCATAGGACCAGAACAAATGCAGCCATACTAAGGTCCATCCTCACTATTTAGATTTTGCTCTATTAATGAAGAATGATGACAGATTAAACATCCTCCTCCAGATTATTTATTCCCTTCACCAGTGAAAGGAATGTTTAAACTCACAAATCAAACAGTCTCAAAAAACCATCTGTAAATACTATCTAACAAAATAAAATAATCAAGTACCTATGCCAAATAAATCAGCAAATACACATAATCCTTTCTAAGGAGAATATGGCTTGCCAAAAGCTTAGTCTGTTTAGGCAAGTTCTACTGCTTCTTACAGACAGGCCCATATTATCAAAAGTGATGACACTGGAAAGACTGAGACAGTGAATTATTTACTTCTGGATATCAATGACTCAGTGAGGAATGGAAGAGTACTTTTTTCTTCAGTGCTAATATTTTCTCCCTCAGCAACTGTCTTAGGCTGGGGATGTGTATTCTATTTGCCATCTGTTACAGGTGAGGCAGTTATCTTCTGTCAATTGGGCAGTTTTTCTTTATCTCTTCCAAAACCAGTCCTCCCTCTGGGAAATATCTTCTGTTAATGGGCCATTGATGTCACGGCATGACTGATAAAATTACATCATCCCATTGGGAGACGCTCTGCCCAGGGGGAGGAGCCAAACATTCCTACCTGGATATAATCTGACTCTTGGAACACCACAGCCAGCCTTTTCCCACTGGATTCCCAGAGGAGCAGCTTTCTTCTCTACTGGATTCCCAGAGGAAATTCAGGCCCATCTATACCACCACTGGACCTTCAGAGGAAAACTCCACCCTTCTACAGGATCACTGCATCAACAGAACCACATCTGTCACTCCAGGAGCACTGCAGCCACCATTTAATGGGACTGCTACCAACACCCTGACCAACGGGGTGTCAGGTTGTATTCTGACTCTGTCAGTAGTTTTTCTTTTTTTGTACTATTGCATTTATATTTTTAATTTTCCTATTAAAGAACTGTTATTCCTACTCCCATATCTTTTCCTGAGAGCCTCTTAATTTCAAAATTATAATAATTTGGAGGAAGGGGGTTTACATTTTCCATTACAGGGGAGGCTCCTGCCTTCCTTAGTGGACACCTGTCTTTTCAAGCCAAGACAGCGACATCATATGCTCTTATGATAAGAAAAAAGACTGCTACTGCCCATAAATCCCTTTGCCCTATTTACCACTTATGGCTGCAGCAGTATTAGCATGAGACTGCAGCATGTCTGCTCAATGGATCATCAGAATTTGTTTGTCAAATGGCCCATTAAGACAAAGCATCACTTTACAAGATGAAGAATCACATGCTTAATTGTCTTCTCTGAACAAGAAGAGGCAATTGCAATTGAGGTATTTTGCGTTGATGACTCCTCTACAGGTAGGTTCTAAAGGAGAAATGAAGGTGAGATATTTTCACTATGAGACTACAGAAGGGGGTGACTCTGCCATCAGAGCTGTTTTTCTCATATGAAAAAATGATTACTCAACCAGTGCTGACTGTTTAAGAAGAAAAAATTAACTGCAAGGAACAAATGAGCAATACATTCAGCTGAATATTGCTGCACTCCATTGGAGAAGAGCAAAGTTTTTACTATTAATTGCCTAATCATACAATTTGCCCCTCAAGTATAGAAAACCACTTGCATGAACCATTCAGAGACAGAGCCATTTGCCTACAGCTGAGACACTGCAGGAGGTTTATTATGCTTGCATACATCAGACATTTCTAAGACATCATGCAAAGCTGTAGAAATATTCAAAGAGGTCTCTTCTAGGGTAAAGTTTAATTTTATTGCCTGATATTATAAAGCTATATTTTCATCCTGAAGTTTGTGGGATCTAGCAGCAAAATTATATTTATTTCCAAAGGATGCTAAGGGACTCACATAATTACATATCCTGCTTAGCTTGTATTTAAAATAATTAACCCTAAAATTTAGGAACCACACAAAACTAACATCCCAAGGAGCTAGACAGTCAAAATGTTTGCAAAGTCTTGAGCTTGTGCCTCTCTATTGCCTGTTCCACTCAAGATCTCCTTTGGTAGTCATTAGATCCATTACTCACATGTGAAGAGATGTGCAAGACAGATGTCAGTTGTTTCTTAACTTTCTTTCATGGATTCAAGAAAAGCAGAAAATGGAAATTTGGTACCAAAATTGAAAGGCTCACAGCTGAGGGTCCATGTAGGTCCATGACATTTCTTCATTTCTACGTCCAGCTGTAGATGAACAACGGTCTTCATTAGGGTTTTCTAGACAAGCTGCATGTCAGATGTTACAGAAGCTCTGCCTGAACCAGCAACCATCTCTTACTGCTCATGCACAAAGCATAGAGTCCAAAGCTGCTGCTGTTACGAACCTCAGTAGTGGTGTAAACTAATTTTAAGAACCATACTTCTAAATGAAGCTGTATCAACAAACAATTAGAAGATGGTGGAGGGCAGAAGGGGATAAGGGTTTATGTGGGAAGGTGGTACTTGCTGATACCAGTCATGAGAGCTGCCTGGAGGCACAGGTCAGGAGCTTTCTGTGCTTTGTGCACCAGCCAGTTGGCACAAGGACCGTAAGAGTGACTGCCAGTGCCAAAAAAAGTATTTCTTGAACTAAGTTGTTGTGGTGGGTTGCATCTTGCATGGACACCAGGTGCCCATTAAAGCTGCTCTATCACTCCCCTCCTTAGCTGGGCAGGGGAGAGAAAATACAGCAAAAGGTACAAGCTTGCCATAGGTCACAGCCTGCTTTGAGCATCCACCCACTCTGGCATGGCCTGCTCCATGGGGTGCAGCTGAATATCTGTTCCTCCATGGATCTCCATGGACTGCAGAGGCACAACCTGCCTTGCCATGGTCTGCAGGGAAACCTCTGCTCTGGTGCCTGGAACACCTCCTGCCCCTCCTTCTGTACTGACCTTGGTGTCTGCAGAGATGTTTCTCTCACATGTTCTCACTCTGCTTTTCTCAGGCTGCAATTTGCTTCTGCACAATAATTTTTTGCCTTTCTTACACATATTGTAACGGAAGCATTACTAGCGCCACTGATGGGCTCAGCCTTGATCCGTGGCAGGTCCATCCTGGGGCCGTGTGGCATTGGCTCCATTGGACATGGGGGAGGCTTCTGGCAGCTTCTGAGAGAAGCCCCACCTGTAGACCCGCTGCTACCAAACCCTTGCCATGCAAACCCAATACAGTCGAGCTCCTGCTACAACAAGGAAAGAGAAAAGCAGCCAGGGCAGCAGTGGTGAGTGTGGCTGTGTGCATGGCCCCAGGAACAAAGCACAGCAATGCAGCAAGAGAGCTCCCAGCCTCAGGAACCATAGGCCCCTGGCTTCCTGTGGAAAATGATAGCCTGTGACAAACACAAACCCCTGTGGCTAGCAGCATGGGAAAAGAAAGCTTAAAATAAAGCATGGCTTTAAAAAGAAATTAAACCTGTAGCTTAATTTGTCTTCATTTACCAGATCAGAATATTAAAGGCTTGAACATGTTTGGAGATTACCAAGTATTATTTGTAAAACTGTTCATGGCTCCTAAAACAGTGATCAATATTAATGATATTATGAATTTTAGGATATCTAAGTGCATTTCCTTTCTTTCTTTAATGCTTTTCTGCCAGTGCATTTTGGTCATGTAGTGAGGAAACAGAAATAGCGTATTTCTAAACCAAGCCCAGAGTACAAATATCAAATAATCTGAAAAAAATGAAGCAAACTATATATACACATCATACAAAAATGACTAATGCCACATATATCTGGAAGAAATTAGAGCTAATTGGAAATAATGAACAAACCAAGCAGGGCCAGCTTTATAGTCTCTATTATTTGTGGTGGCTAGAACTAGCAACAGTCAAAAGATACATCCATATTTGTATGCTCCATTTTTTAGCTGCCACTGCAGCTCTACATAATTAATTCTATCTCATCCTCCATCACCCAGACATATTGCCTAATATGTAAAAATAAATTGCTGTATTTCTTCTCATCTCTATCCTATCCAAACCACAGATATCTCCTGTATGCAGCATATTATTAAAACTTTGAGGAAGGCAAAAGTTAATAACTGGTTTCTCCATAGGAAAATATCTTATGCTATGAAGGGTTTTATTATCTGAAGTCAGGCAGGCTGCAAGGTCTGCTGATGAGAAAAACCCCTCTGCCATGTCGAACTGTTTTGACAGCTGTTAAATACAAGTGATGACACAATCGAAATACCTAGTCTGAAACAAGATGAATACCTCACATTAAATGCTTTCTTGTACTAACGCCTGTTTTTGCATGTATTAGCACCAATAGCAGAACTTGATACAGATAGCACTTGATACAGATGAAAGTGGAATTGGATTTGTAACCTTTACGTGAGTCAGATGTGATTCATAGCTCACGCTATATCACTCCTATCTGTACTTGCTTATTTTACAATAAACAATGAACCTTTAATATTCTAATTAGATTGAGATCCAGAGCCTGGGCCACATGCTGCCCATTCAAGCCTAGGACAGGGCATGAATGAAGAAAACACTTCAACATCACTGTTGCTGAATAGGGAGGCTCACTAAGAGACATCCCAAAACCCCAGCCAAATCCCCAGCAGGCCAAACACAGCCATCTCCCCAGCTTTCCCGGCTCGTAGCCCAAAGCCACTCTGTTTCTCCCAACATCTTTTCTTATTGAGCAGCAAAGTCATGGAACTGGGTTAAGGAGGCAGGTCTGAGCCTCCATCTCACAAGTGAAAATCTCTGCACTCAGCAGTGACTCACCCAGCATGACAACAGCTCTCCAGCATTCCTCTGGAATTTCCTCAAGGACACAGGAGACTGGGGAAAAATGCCCTGAATGAAAAAAAATCTCAGTGCACAGACTTATGCTTGGAAAGATATTAATACATCAATAATATGACAGAAAAAAGGCAATGGGCAACCAGACTGGAATTTCTTTGTAGGTAGCTTGCCAATAGTCTACACAATAGTTTGCATGGAGTGAGTACTGAAATGCTGAAAATAAGTTTGTTTTCAAAGGCCAGTAGAAAGCCTCTAAGAGAGAATAAGCATAAAGACTACTTTACTGTTCTATTGTATTTGCTGTGGGGCATTTTATAGGCAGGTGAAGAACACCATTCTGTTCTCAGATAAACCAATCATATATTAGCAGCCCACCAAACTAAAGCTGGGATTTTTGTACTGTGTGGATTTCCTTAAGTCTAGCTTCCAGACTTGGCTAGCAGAATGAATTCTTTTCCTTTGATACCATCAATAGCTCATGAATATTATAACATGTCCAAGTCCAAGCAACTGCAGAGTCAAATATTTGTAAGCAGATGATTACAGCACAGAGCTATGATGGGATTTGTCTCTCTAAATGCAATCATTGGATGCCAGTGCACTAAGATGAAACCACACTTAAAACCAAAACATTTCACACAACTGCTTCCAGAGCAGGGCAGTGACTCTTCTGATTCTAGAAGGTTACCATAACTGGTTAAAAAAATATGGAAATTCAGTCTATAAGAGCAAAGCAAGTGAAGAAGCAACAGAAAATTACACTAGGTGTTTCAATAAAAACACCACCGGTTTTCACCTGTTCTCATTTAAACATTCTAGATTTACATACAGTTTAGCAGGGCTTCTCTACAAAGCTGAAAGGTCCAATGGCAGCACAGGTTCAAAAGAAAGTTTATGCAACCCTAAAGTGAATTTTTCAGCCTTGTAGTGTGAAAAGTACCAGTGTTAGATCAACAGCAAAGGACACTAGCTTTTCTATTAGAAAACCTTTCAGGACAGGGCAGGAGAAAGGGCTCCAAGTCAGTTTATTGCACCTGCATGGCAGATCTGTATTAAAGCCCTGCTGAGAGAATGTTTATTATTATTATCTATTTCACCATACTTGAATCTCAAGGAATAAACGGAAGAGGAATATTTCTGCCCTGCCTCACAGAGACACGTAGAAGCAGCTCAGTCTCTGTGCCTGTCCTCTCCTTCTTCGTACAATCCAGAGCAATGAGTCTTTCCTTGCAGCCCCCTAATTCAAACTCTGGACAATGGTAATCACATTTCACACTTCATGGTTTAAACTGATCACCACATGGATTAGCAAAGAAACTGTGTCTCACTGCATATGAAACTATCACACAAGCTTCTGTAAGTGGTTTGTTTGCTGTAGGCTCAAAAATTGGGTATTTGTCCCAGAGGGAGGTGTGGATGCTGGACATGCATTTCTTTTTGCTGCTTTACTTTTCTAGCTCTGTGTCTCTGTGTTTCTGAAACTTGTCCAGAGCAGAAATTAAGACAAGTTTCCTTGCTCTGAGCTGAGCATATCTTTTAGATATTCAACACATTGCACTTTCACATACCAATAATGACTTGCTAGGAAATTCCCTTGCTCTGCTAGTTAGAATGCATTGCAAGAATGGCTTTGATCATCTTCAGATGGATTCAGTCCTCAGGGCAGATTTATCATTTCATATTAAGTTTTAACATAGTCTCCATAAAGACCTTTAGCCATTTTGGGGCGTTTTGATTTTGGGGGATTTTGGTTGGCACAAAAAGGTACAAATTTTGCATTTTAATGCTATTTTAGAGAAATCAAAATTTTATAAAGTTTTTTTTTTTCTTTTTTGCATAGCGCACCTACAGTCTGCCTGCCTGGGTGACTGTCCTTTACAGCTCTGAGAAACTCACAGGGCAAAACAGCTGAGGACCTTAGCTGTTTCCACAATTTTAGTGGGGAATATAACAGCAGTTTCCAGGACCTGAATCCTCATTCAAGAGATGTTGTACCTTCCAGCAGCAAAGGTGCTGAAACAGGGCAGGTGATAGGAGTAATTTTTCCCAGTTTCTCCCCATCAACCAAAAAGCAAGCAGAATATGGCAGGAATGTTCATTGGAGGTAGAAAGCAGCAGGGCAGAGAAATGGAAAAACAAAAGGGCTTTTGGCCCATTTCAAACAGCTCTGGATTCTTCAGTGCTTTGTGTAATCAGCTCTCAAGCAACAGAGCTGCCATTCCTTCAGAAACCATGTCCAACAGGAGTCACTTGGCTTCATACCCTGCATCTTTGGCCCCTGTATCTCACTCACTCCCTCCCCAGCAACTATTGTTCATATCATCTCACTTTAGAAACTCCAAAGACTTTCTTTTCATCACCCCCTTTCCAAACAAATGGGCTCTTTCAGCCAGCTTTCCCATGGTTGGAGTTTGTTCCCTTTAGGAAGGCTGCACATACATTGCACACAATAGGTGCCATCTCCATGACACCATGTGCTGTCTGCACAAGGAAGAGCCACAAGTTTGCCACATAAATCCTACCATGTAATAATATTCGTGACAACATTTATGGGTCACAGCAAGCAGCAACACTCTGGGGAGCTTTTCATAACCAAATGACTTCAGATTGCTCTGCTCTGAATAATCTACTCTGACAGTGGATATTGTTTATGCTTGGAGCACCAATCAACACTGGAGTCCCACTGATGCCAGATAAATAGGCAGGTGAACATAGCCCCTGCCTGGAAGGACTGGCTGCATAGTTTATGTCTGTCTTGGTTTGAAAAGACAGGTGTCTGTTAAGGAAGGCAGGAGCCTCCCCTGAAGTGGAAAATGTAAACCCCCTCCCCGCTAATTGTTATAATTTTGAAATCAAGGGGCTCTCAGACAAAGATATGGGAGCAGGAATAACAGTTCTTTATTAGGGAAGAGGGGAAAAAAAAATAAAATAAAATAATAAAATGAACAATACAGTAATACAAAACAACACTGACAGAGTCAGAATACGACCTGACAGCCTGTTGGTAGCAGTCCTCTGAAGTAGTGGCTGCAGTCCTCTGGAGTGGCAGATGTGGTTCTGTTGAAGCAGTGATCCTGGAGAAGGGTGGAGGTTTCCTCTGGTAACCCAGTGGGAAAAGGCTGCTCCTCTGAGAAATCCAGCAAAGAAGGCTGCCCTAGTGTCCCAAAATCTCAGAATATATCCACGAAGCAGTGTGTGGCTCCTCCCCCTTGGGCAGTGCATCTCCCAATGGGATGATGGAATTTTATCAGTCATGGAATGACACTCAATGGCTCATTAACGGGAGACATTTCTGGGAGGGAGGATTGATTTTGGAAGAGATAAGAAAAACTGCCCAATTAACAGAACATTAACTGTCACACCTTTAACAGATGGCAAATAGAATACACACATTATCTTTTAATCCATGACATTATCCACTCCTTATTCTATTTCCATCACAATGAAACGTTACACACAGTTCTCACTTAAGACTATGTTTCCCTGTGGTACACAGTAGCTTCCTCCATCTTTCTGCATTACCCACCAAGTGTGACCAGGTCCTTGAGCAAAAACAATCCCTCGGATGGGTTTTAATCCATGACAATGTCAACAAGCAGGCAGAGCAGAGTCTGAGTTCAGGAATTAGGAGCATGAGGTTGAAGAAAGGCAGAAGCAAACACTGGCTAAAAAGTTAGACCACCATAGATTAAGGGTTCCTACCTCCCCCACCACCTCCCACCATGATCAGAAGCACAAGACCTAGCAGGACTTTGAATTCACACCACACAGTCATGCTCCCAGGCAGAATCAGCTGAGTACACACCACCCCTGACAGATGTCACCTATATGGTTTGAACAGAGAATCTGCTACTTGCATATCCAGCCACTGTTACTTTCACCAAAGCCATCCTAATGCCCATTTTGGCTACCATGGTCCAGAGAACAGAGCATTGCTTTTGTCTTTGCAAACAACTAATTCGGTTTTTTCAGCCTTACTTTCCTTAAATTCCACAACCCATGTCTTTCTCTTCACTGTGTAGGGCCCTAGTCTTTCTTCTTATTCCTTTCAAGCCTCTCCAGTTGGTTTTAGAGGGAGTAGGATCTCTTTGCATTATCACCTCTGTCAATTTAACCTTGTGGAATAACTGACAATATCTATTACTGATAAATATAAATGTATTACTGATAAAAAATACTATATATATATATATATATATAATCTCACTGACATTTTAAGATCTTTATCTGCCAAACTGCAATCTATTAACTTGTTTCCCACCTTGTGACCAACTGACCAAGTGTTACAGCGAAGAAATTCACATCTGTCTTTCCTGGCCTACATAATCTATTTTCAAATATTTTTTTCAATTTCTTTCAGTTATTTTGAACCAGAAAGTCATTGCCTAGAAATCTGGAGCCCCACTTCCAGCCCAAATATTACTTTATCAAATATATTTAATCATGGATCACTGTTCCATCATCCACATCTTTAGGGAAAATACTAACTTCAGACCTATCTGATGAATATTTTCATTTGGATGATGATGCCAGTTAGTACTTGAAGAGCACTTCTCTGATCTGCTGTTTGATTAGATCATAGTTCCCTAGACTTATCAAGCAAGACAATACCAACATTTAGATGGAATGTTTGATTAACAAAAGACACATCCACCTTTGGCTCTTTTAAAGACTGATGTAAACTACTGTGGTGTTGAAAAGGGACAATCAAAGTCCTTTTTCCTGCAGAGTTCTGACAGAAAACTTGCAGATTAAAGCAACTTCAGCAAGCATGAATTTACCAAGCAGAAGAGGAAGTAACAAATATCCCACGTTCCTTCTCAGAAGACACAGCCACCTTTTGCCCTCTCTTCCAAAAGCTGATCTCCTAATATCTCTTCCTGAGGCTTCTCTGCAGCAAATGGGCCGTTGCTCATCTATTTCCACCAGTCCCTTGAAAGACAGGTCCCAAGATGCTCTTTATAGGATTACAGAATGGTTTGAATGGAAAGGAATTTTTAAAGATCATCTAGTTCCAACTCCTCTGCCATCAGCAGGGAACCTTTCACTAGGCGAGGTTGCTCAAACCCCCATCCAACTTGGCCTTGAATACTGTGAATGATGAGGCATCCATAACATCTTGGGGGAACCTATGCTCATGCCTCACCATCCTCATCATAATTGTCATTCTTCAAGAGGGCCAGAGAGGTTTGATTTGCTACTTGTACTTCATCATACAAAACTCTTTTTTTCCCTTCAGTTCAAGGAATTTTGGCTCATAGCCCAGACCACAATAACTGGAGAGCAAGGATATGCCTGCAGTGCTCACAAGGACCAAGCCCACCTTGCAGGCTGTCATTCCTTGGCATGCAAGATCCTGCTCCCCTTCCCACATGCACAGCTAGGTTATGTCTGGCGTTTGTGCTGGGTGGAACAAAAACATTTTTGCTTGCTGCACCCTGCAAAAGTCAGAGTGTAAGAATTGCCTTCACAAGTGTAAAGGCTTAAGGACTGACCAGTTTCAACAAAGCCAGGATCCAAAAAGAATATAAAAAGAATAAGAAAGGAACAGTATCAAAAATACAGTGCAGCTCAAATTGAAAAACATCAGCTGATAGCGTCCATGATCAACATGGTCTGCACATGCTTGGTTTTATTTCCCATTTACTTCCAAGGGAAATATTATAGCACAATAAAACCAGAGTTCTAAGAGGTCTGGATCTAAAAGTATTATTTCACGCACACAAAACATTCCATCACCTGAGTCTCACAGAAACTCAAACTCTCCAGATTTCCAGAACTGCCAAGTTAAACCCTTTTGCAGCATTTTTTTTTGTTTTACTGTTCACAGTTGTACTATTCTCTTCCACAGTCAAGCATGGCATTAGAGAAACTATTCCTTGTTGACTCTAATACCATCATTTCTCATAAACACTAGTTGGTGGATCTTTCACTTTGAGAACCAAAGTAAGCGTGGTCCTCATTGATTTGCATGAGAAAACAATTATCTTTGACTGCAAAAGGCATTTAAAGCTAGAAATCTAGAGACACTTGGTCATAACAAAAACTTCTAGAACCTTACAGTTTCAAAGAGATTTTAAAACTGTCTACTGCAATTCTGTGAGATATTTCCTTTCACTTGTAAACTTCAGTGTTTCTGCTTATGATTCTTTCTTATGATTCTGCTAAAGCCAAATGTTTAACACCATTACATATTACTCCATAAAATAATATGGAGGGCACATGCCTTCCACAGTGTAGGAAATAGACAATAAAGTAGTAACTTGGTCTGTTTGAGAATCTTTAAAGAGAGCACAACTTTTCCACAGTGAGAAGTGTCAGCAGCAAAACTGCCATTTATGCTGTACCATTGCTTCAGCAGGATTTCCTGCCATTGCTAAATATTCCTATTTTGGCCATCATCAGGAATAGGCAAGCTCTGTTTGCTAAAGAACAGGCTTTATGCCATTTCAATACAGCCACCACAGTGTGGAACACCTAAAGTTCAGCCTTGTTGAGCATTGTCCCAGCACTGTCACATCCTGCCCTCACACAGTCTATGGGATACTTTGGAGCAGGTTTCTTCCCTGTTAGCACAAAGATGAGACGTAGACCAGCTGTAAGGAAGACTCAGTATTAACACCAGGCTCACCACTGAGCACTCCACACTGCTGTCACACATGTCACCTGAAAGCAGCAAGAATTGTCCCCATGGCAAGAAGAATTCAGTGCTCTGAAACTGAGCCCTGCAATGTGATGCTTGAGAATCAACTTATGCAGGACATTTAAGCTGCCCCTCTCCTTAGCAGGTCCTGTGAACAACCCCACCACCTAGTAACAGGAAAGCAGTACTAGGAAAAACCTGCAAAAATATGTTATGTTTTGCATCTGTGAAATGCAGCCTTACAAAAGTCACACACTCTTTTGGACTTTTTTTTTTTTTTAACATATTTACACAACTTTTAAACACAGAGGTAGCCTTTAATCTCTGCAATTTAATAGCCACTCCATACTCTAAAACAACAATTCCCAGGGTGGGAATTTGCACATCTTGACTTCACATTTGTTCCTAGAGGCACAATTCTTCCCCCCATGCCATGTTGCTCATTGCTCAGACAACTGAGCAATCTCAGCTCTGTGTTCATAGTACTTTGGGTTTGTAGTACCTTTGGGCTTGCATGGAAATGTCAATGCCAATCACCATTGCTACACTCTACCACCTCCATTCTCCAACAAACAGGGCTTTGCTGAGCACATCGCTGTGTCACTATCCTACTAAAACTATTCCTGTAAAAAGGCTAAAAGAGTAGAGCCTAACCCAGTACAAAGGTGGAACCTGTGGAACCTCTGCAACTTCCCAAGGTAGCTTTCCCTGACACAAGGGCACCTCTGCATGCAATCTCTGGGGTCTATGCAAGACTGTAATTACCTCTAAGTTCTCTCTGGGGAACAGCAGTATCTTCTCCACCCTTTCACTGCATTTCATTGACAAAAATGAATCATTTTGAATACCTTCCTCCCACTATCGCAACTAAAGTTGGACAATGGATAAAAAGAGTTTTCAGACAGAAAAAAAATGCAGATACAGTACCAGGTCTGATTAAACAGCTCTGCATCCTTAGAAATAATGTTATTTTTTTACTTACATTAACACCCTTTTTGCCCCTAGTTTAACCTTCTAAATTTCAGTGTTGACTCTTCAATACAGACTTTCCTATTTCTAGGTACAACATGAGAATCAGCACTTGATTCACACTACTTTGCAATGCCGTAACATGTTTAAAAATAACAGGGTACTAAAACATTTCCTTTTACACAAAGCCTTATAAGCCATTCCTCCCAGTTTTAAAATTAAACTTACATTTCAGATCAAGGCAGTTCTGAGTCACATTTTCAAAATGTGGTACATGAAAAATATGCAACATCGGCTGCAACTGGCTACAGACTGGTGCCAGTTTAAAGTATTTATGCAAGACAGGAATAGACAGAGGGAAATAACTGCCCCAAACCCTACTGAAGAATATGCCCTTTCCCAGGCCCTGTGTTCAGTCCATAATCATTTTACAATTTGCTGGAAGCCAGTGGTCTTGCTGCCAGGGAGTCTCTACTGACTCCTTCTAAAGCAATGTATGCTGGTCAGGGACTTCTTTCCCCTCATGCTTTGTCTCTCACACTTCATTTCCCCATCACAAACATACTTTGAATCTTTTCTTCTCATGGCTTTTCCATCTGACTGTGGCATCCTCCAGGACCAGTGCAGTAGAACAGAAGACCTGCATCCACGTTGTCTTTCCTATGTTTCTGAGGACAATGAGAGGTGCCCACAAACGTGATGATTTTTAAGTTCCTTTGTGTTTCAGGATGCTACTATTCACACTAACACAGGTGGGGGGTTTGATCTCTTACAGCATGCCAGAGCACCACCATTTGGGCTTTTTCTTCCAAGAATCTAAAGCAAGTCAAGCTCAGATGTGATGTTGGGCTGCTTTTGTCTTCTCTGCCTGTTCTGTGTGGTACAAAAGCTTCTGGCAAAAGAGTGTGACTGAAGAGGTTGACAGCCTAAATGAAATAATTAAAACACTAGTGTCCTAAAGGCTGTTTAGCAGTGGTAGCTACTTCAATGAAATGCTTCATTGTGAAAAAGCCAGTAAAGAATCAGGTTTTGTTCCTGAAAATCATTGTCATGTTCAAGAGTAATTCAGTCTCAACAAGCAAAAAGACTGAAAAATTCCCTATTCTAAGACCAATAAAAATATTTTAGATTTACATTTCTGATTTCAGTCAAGCAAAACCTTGTGGCAAACATTGTTTCTTCACTTTCACGTCCACCTTAAGATACTCAAAGCAGTTGGGGTTGAGTATACTCTTCAACAAACCAAATAAAACAAACTACTCTCCCCAAACATAGTTGATTAGGTATATATATTTCACTTTCACCAAACAGAGGAAACAAATTACTCTTTTTTTCCCCCAAATAATTTTTTCCAGGATCCAAAGTTTCATGGAAGGTGTTTTAGTTTCAATAAAATGGCATTCTCTATTCTACAGAAAATCTTTTCATCAAAATTTTTCCCAGCATGTTAAACTATAATGCTGGAGAAACCTACTCAGGAAGTGCCTCATCCATGGCATCATCAGTTTCTTCCACAGTGGATACCAGTGTTTGCTGGGACCTGGAAGCACAGCAATTTCATCTGTAAGCTGTCTGCATGGTCTTGACAGACAGCTATTGTGTCTGTATCAACACAGCTGCTATTTGATAATCCAAACCCCTCATTATTGTTTCCAAAGGAAAAACATGCTTCTTTCTTCTCATTTCCTTAAAAACACTTTTTTTTTCAGGAAAACTAAAATCAAAACCACTCCCTGATTCAAGAATTCAAGTCAATTATCCACAGAGTTATCTCAAATTAACTCTTCTGATGGTGTTCATATTCTACTTTACTGCAGAAGAAGGGGATTTTTTGTACATTGCACAAGATCTCATTCCCTAAGGCTACTGCTGACCCTGGAAGCCTCCCCTTCCACATGAAGAGCTGTTCCTGTGTCCTGCTCTGGGTTAGGATGATCTGGAGGGCAGCTGGTGTGTCCCAACTCACTTCTCCTTGCAAGTGTCATGCTTTGGTTGGTGCCACCAACCACCATCAGCCACAGCCTCCAATTGCTTCAGGGAGATTGGAGCTGTGGCCGTTCTTCCAAGAGGAAGCCGGAAGGGTAGATGAGGATATAAACAATTACTACCTTGTAGTTAGCAACAACACAATTACACACAAAAAATACTGGGTTTGAAGAGGCTACACAACTGCTTCAGAGAAACCCTTGTGCCAGATGAGCTTACATCCCTACCTCCAGTGCACTGGGCTTATTCGTATTTTAAATCAGACAGCAAAGAAGCTTCGGTGTTACAAAGGAGCACTGATAACACATCATTCAAACAACTTTCAACTTTGCACAGACAATTTAAACCATTCACCCATGAAACAACATGTCAAAGGCAGCTTCTCAGCACAGGTCAGATGCTGAATGAGAGGCACATTCCACCCCATAAACATTTAAGCCACCCGTAATTAACTTATCAGAGGCCACGAGAGCCCTTTGGTCTGCCAGTGCCTCCTCCAAACAGACAGGCAGTGGGAGTGGGTTTGTTGGTATGCATCAGGCATTTCAGGCACGAATTACAGCCTTGTCTCAATGTACCCCAGAATGTGGGCACAGGCAGCCGGTGGTGAAAGCCTCACAGACCATCTCTGAGAACGTGGGTGGTGCTCAGAATCAAAACAGAGGCAGCATGAATAGCGATAACATCAGTATCGCAGAAATCTGATAACTGCCGGACTGAATCTTACTAAAAAGCACACAGGGGCTGCAGGAGTGGTTTTGTTCCTGTAGCACATCTTGACTGAGCTAGAGGAATAGATTAGCTCTTGTGAAAAGCCACAAGCATGCAGCATCCCCACTTTTGCACAGGTACTTTGTTCCTTGACAGTCTCCAAGGGCATGAGAAGATTGAGCTTATCAAAATCCTATACCTTGTCCATAGAAAGGATGCAGAAGAAATAGTCAAATTCGTTAGCCTTGGGTACAGGCCATAGGGAGTAAAACAAGCTGCCATTTTAAGGGGACTTTGACTGTCTTCAGCTCTCAGTCCTTCATTCACTCATTCTCAAGGACCTCAGGACCTCAGTCCAGAGCAGACTCCTGAACTGGTCACGCATTTCCAAATTATAACAGTCATACAGTCAAGTGAAACCAGTCTGCAGCAGACACAGTCATCTTATCCAAATATCAGCTCACTATCATGCAACAGTGATGTAAAAACCCAGTGCCAGCAATGAGGAAAAACTGCACCAAAACTTCCAGGACAATATCCCTAATCCTGGTGTGGAGCCTGAGATGCCTCAGCATAACTTGAGATAATCCTGAATCACCTTCAACTCCAACCAAAGTCATTCACTCTTACAAATATTCAGGTACAAATCTGAGCACCAAAAAACAAACAAAAAAATCAGTGGTCAGTAGTTATGTTTCCCTTGGACATGCAAATACACTTGATTTTTTTCAGAGCTCTTTGCTCTCTGGCTTTCAAAACCATTTGCAAGACAATTGAGAATGTCATTCACATTGAAAATAAAATAATTTTTGTAATGCTTCAGATGTTCAAAAGTCTGCCAAGTCTTTAATTCACACAACACTTATGGGAACTAATATTCCCCTCCATCCCATTACAAAGTACAAATATTCACAGGAAGTCTCAAAGCAAGACTCCTTAAGTTTAAAACCCTTCTCTTTTCACAGAAAGCATTTTGAACAGAGATAGCAAGAACAGTCCAAAGTAATGTCTCAGGAATAGTTCTCCTTTTCCCTCTGAAATTTTTATTTTTCAGTAAAATCCTTTTCTGCAAGGCTCTTCCTACAAGAAAATTTCAACCAGCTGTAGTGAAAACAATCCAGGCAGTAATATATAAACACATGAGGAGATTGTAGCAGGTTTAGAATTACTTTACCAAGAACAGATATCACGAGAGGGCTGTCCTGTTCCCAGCGTCTTCAGAGAGCATTTTAGATAATTCATGTTTTCATCCCCTCAGCATGTGAAGCAACTGAGCTTGAAATGTAGCATGTTCCTAATCAAAGTCTCAGTAGGACCTACTCTCTCTGCCTTCCCTCCATGATTTGCCTCAAGCTGCACTTAACAGAAAAGTTAAACTTTCTCTGTTTTTTTTGGGCTTTTTTCCCTAAGCTAGTGTCTTCGGTTGGAAATGGGGGCATGTATTCTATTTGCCATCTGTTACAGGTAGGGCAGTTATCTTCTGTCAATTGGGCAGTTTTTCTTTATCTCTTCCAAAACCAGTCCTCCCTCTGGGAAATATCTTCTGTTAATGGGCCACTGATGTCACGGCATGACTGATAAAATTACATCATCCCATTGGGAGACGCTCTGCCCAGGGGGAGGAGCCAAACATTCCTACCTGGATATAATCTGACTCTTGGAACACCACAGCCAGCCTTTTCCCACTGGATTCCCAGAGGAGCAGCTTTCTTCTCCACTGGATTCCTAGAGGAAGATCAGGCCCATCTACACCACCATTGGACCTTCAGAGTAAAACTCCACCCTTCTACAGGATCACTGCATCAACAGAACCACATCTGTCACTCCAGGAGCACTGCAGCCACCATTTAATGGGACTGCTACCAACACCCTGACCAACGGGGTGTCAGGTTGTATTCTGACTCTGTCAGTAGTTTATTTTCTTTCTTTGTACTATTGCATTTATATTTTTAATTTTCCTATTAAAGAACTGTTATTCCTACTCCCATATCTTTTCCTGAGAGCCTCTTAATTTCAAAATTATAATAATTTGGAAGAAGGGCGTTTACATTTTCCATTACAGGGGAGGCTCCTGCCTTCCTTAGTGGACACCTGTCTTTTCAAGCCAAGATGGTTGGGTTGGTCTAGGTCTTGTTTTTGTGAGCAGAGAATCATTTATAAGGATTTTGTCCTGTAATCATTTCTGAAGAGCTAAAACTGCTTGCATAGCAAGAGGATCTAGTTCATATTGTGCCATCAGCAGTGTCCAAGTAAGCAGAAGGAGCTGTTTAACTACTTACACCTTTTTCCTAACCTCTGCCTTGGTCTTGATAGCTCCCTGGCTGCCTATGACTCTCCCTGTTCCTGCAAGAGTTCTTCAACCTTTTGTTAGATTTTTAAAAAGTGGTTATATAGTTCCTGCTTTATGCAACACCTACTTTAATCAATACTTCTCCACTGCTATCTGCCTTACACTCTTCAGCTCAGCCCAAGAATCAACAGGTTTCATGCCCAACAAAGCACTGAGGTGAACATTTGTGAACAGGTAAATAAAACCTGCAGTCAGCAGAGATTCTTTGATCTGATACCATTCCTGTCCCAAGAGCTACATTTTATATGGCACACCTCAAACATATCACTTGACCAATATCAGATACTAAGTCAATATTTATTCCCTAAAACTATGCAGATTATTTGGCCAGCTTGTTTTATTTACTTGTATTTTTCAGATTAATTGTTTTTCATAGAAAGACTATTAAAAAAAGGAAAAATTTTGAAAAAAAGAAGAAAAGATGACATATAGTCTCAGCTCACAAAAATCACTCAGCTCTGATTCTCTGACCTGTTTGGTTTCATTTCAAGTTGTTTTAGACAACTGTAGCTGTCCTGTTCCCAAACTACTTCCGAAGGTCCGTGCTGGCACATCCCTCCACTCCCCCCACCTTTCAATACAGTCACAGGCAAAGACAAAAAGCTTGATGCTAGAGGGCTGCTGTGTGCCTGCCTTTTTAACTCGAATGACATTGGCAATCTGTAACTCCGCCAGCAAACAGACTCATTTGTTATTATCACAGCCCATATTTAGCCATGTGTCTCCCAAGGAAAAAACACATACTTTCTTCTTAACAAAGCCCAATCTCTGCTGCGCAGCCAAATCCCTGGGGACCGCTGGATCCCATTTTGCATGGCCAAATAAGGTAAAGCAAGAATGTGAAAAATGCAAACTTGGCCTGAAATTACCCGCAGCTTTCAGGAGCCATTTTTGCATTTGTTAACATTTGTTAAACATCAGAAGGTGCTACAAGGCCTTCATTTTATCACGTTTTCCTGAATATTTTTTCCAATGAAGTAGTTTGGAACACAAGTGAGCTTTAAGGAGATGAAGTAGTAGGAGACCATAGCTGAGAGCAGCAACAGGAAACAATACTGAAGAAAACAGTGTTAAAGCTTCCCCCAAAATAAAAATGGTGCAATTCACTGAGAGATACTGATTGGACATTCTCTGGATTACAGGCAAACACTGTAATGTCTGAAATGCACATGAGAGGGAATCCAGTAGGTTACATAACACACTGCATGTCTCAAGAGGATTTTAATTCTGGCTTCCCACTGAACTTCACTACCTTCCTTCTGAAAGAGTAGCCAGAGATATCTGTTTCTCTAATGGAAAAAAAAATATTACACATTTAAGGCAGAAGAGATAGGGTGAATAATTTGTGTCTACATGTAAATACCTTTGCAAAGATTTCCTTAACAAGGGAACTTTGACTTCATTTTCCTCTGTCCATTTTCCACCACAAATGTATCTTGCCCTGCAGCACACTGCTTCATGACCTACCACATCCGAGCGGCAGGCAGCTGTTCCACAGGAACCCAGAGATTCAAGATCCCCATTATCACTGTGCATCGAAACTAAAAGCATCTGCGACATGGGGAAAAATGACCAGTTTCCTACCATCTCAGCTCAAAAATGTGTATGCAGAAGTTATGTAGCTTTCCATAGAGCAAGTGCAAAGTAACACCATATAGATCATGCATGCATGGACCAAATTCCTTTGAACTGTGGGAAGCATTCCTTTGAATTGGCTGTGGGAAGCACAGATTTTCCAGCAAGCTGGAACTGAAAGCAGAAACTCAGAAGAAATTGATTTTTGCTACTTGCTCTAACTTAGTAATGAGAAGTGATTAGGCATCATGGGCCTTGTGTGACTGAGAAGCTGCTCTTGGTTTCCCTGAGAAGTGAAGACATCGTCATGCCCTGAAGCATTTTGTATTTTTGACCATGACCAGTGGTATTCCATAGGATGATTTTAACACTAACTCAGGACCTCAGCCAACTACCAAGTTTTGTGGAAGCATCACACCATTTGTTACCTCAGCACACTGCTTGCTAGCCTTCTGCAGAGACTGAGGAAATACCTGTATCCATGCAGAACAAGCAACTGCAAGTCACTAGGGAGAAGCAGTTATTCCCTTTCAAACTTCTGCGTTCTATGGGAGATTAGCAAATGAAACTGTTAATGTGCTAACTAATCCCTTTAAGCATTGTCATATTAGCAGCACTCAGCCTACTTTACCAAATTAAAGGTGAAAGAGCAGCTTTTAACATTCTCTTTCCCAGGAAACAATTCAAACAGAAACATACCAAAGTGGAAAACCAACAAGTTTAAAAGTCAGAAAGATTTACCTTTTGCATTCAAGGCACAAGGAACACAGGCCAGGTTTAGCCCAGGTGACCACATTCAGACTTCCAAAGTTGCAGATCTCATCACACACTTTTGTACCTGAAGTCAAGACTGTGCCCCAGAGCAAAGAACAAAACAGCAACATTGATCCAGCGGAACCATCCAGGCTTCAAGCAATGGAATACTGGGCAATCCCAGACAAAATCACAGGCTGGAAGAAGCAATCATTGAGAGCAGCCCTGTGGAGAAGGACTCGGGGTTCTCATGGACAAAAAACTGGACATGACCCGGCAATGTGCTCTCACAGCCCAGAAAGCCAAACACATCCTGGGCTGCATCCAAAGCAGCCTGGCCAGCAGGTCAAGGGAGAGAATTCTCCCCTTTCGAGACCCCACCTGGAGTGGGAGCATCCACCTGGGGTCCCCAGCACAGGAAAGGCATCAGCCTGTTGGAACAAACCCAGAGGAGGGTCAGGAAGACGATCAGAGGGATGAAGCACCTCTCCTACAAGGACAGGCTGAGAGAGCTGTGGCTGTTTAGCCTGGAGAAGAGAAGGCCTCAAGGGACACCTCACTGCAGCCTTCTGATACTTTATGGAGGCTTATAAAAAGGAGGGAGAAGGAGTTTTTATATGGGCAGATGGCATCAGGAGAAGGGGTGATGGTTTAAAGTGAAAGAGGGAAGGTTTAGATTAGACATTAAGAAGAAATTTTTTCCTGTGAGAGTGGTGAGGGACTGGAACAGGCTGCCTAGGGAAATTGTCCCATCTACTGAAATGTTCAAGGCCACCTTGGATGGGGTCCTGAGCAACAAGGTCTAGTGGGTGGTATTGCTGCCCATAGCACAGTTGTTGAAACTAAATTATCTTTAAGGTCCCTTCCAACCTGAACCATCCCATGATTCTATGTTTCTATAGCATAGGTAAGAACACATGGATTTTAAGAACGACAACAGGACTTAAAATTTTTTTTAGCGATCTGAATATCACTCAGAATTGTAGGACTCAGAGCTCAGATTTCAACCCTGTTCCACTAAGCCTGGGATTAGGAAACAGAGACATAAAAATCCTCCCATCCAGTCCTGAATGATGTAGACACCTCCTTCCTGCCACACTGATGTGAAGCAGCAGCACCCTCCTAAGGGAGGCTGGGGTAGGCTCCTTACAGGCCCTCTCCCTGATTCCCAGAGGCTCAGTTCTTGGCCGCCTGCATCCTTACCCAGCAGGGCTGTACCATGCCAAGCTGGCCAGGACCCAACTCTCCTGACTGTGGCCAGACTCTGTGGCTCAGCTGCTGACCTGCAGAGAGCAGGGCTCCACGGGGAGGGCTGAAAGCTACTTGGTGCCAGCTGGCTGACAGCCAAAGCAGCTCCCTTTCCAAACCAAAGTCAGAAAATACCATGAAGGCTCTGACTCCAGCTTGAAACTAAACATAAAATTATTCCTTCCTTCCTTTTACTTTTCCCACAAGATCTCCAAACTGAGGAAGGTCCTTTAAAGCTCTTCCAGGTAAATAATCCAGGCAAAATTTGTACCTTTGCCTCTAATGTACAGTGGTGGACTGTACAGATCAGTGGTGGAAGTAAGGTTGACCTAAAGATTTTGTTTAGGTTTTAACTCACAGCTAACCAGGATCAGTATGCTTCTTGTGAACTGAAGGTCCCAGAGGTGTTGGAAAGCTTTAGTCGCCTCATTCTGGAAATACTTGGTTCGTTGTTTTTTATTTTAAAAAAAGCTGAGTCTAGCTGAGGAAGACAATCATGGCATAAATATGACTGCATTGCATAATCAACAGGACTCTCTATTTAGTTTAACTCAGGATTATAAAAGAAACACCACATAGAAACACAGATTTTTATATTTAGACTTGGGAGGCAGGAAGATAAAAAGTGGATTTGACTTACCGGGATATCACATCAGGCTGGAGGTACTCTACAGAGCTGGCCAAGGATTCCAGCAAAAATAGGCTCTACCAAGTATAAGTATGAGGTGCTCTTCTGGAAGAAAGCTTGAAGGGGTAGGAAGGGGAGGAAAGCATCTGGGCAAGAGTCAGGAGGAATATCTTCTGATAGTTGATCACATCTGTAACCTCGCCAGATACATGCCATTAGCAAACTCCTCCAGTTTTCCACAGAAAACTGCCAGTCCAGTTGTTGGACTGACAATTCTTATGCTACCACATTACATACATCCTCAGGAAAACCTCATCAAAACAGAACAAGACCAACATGAAATCACACACACACACAAAAAAAAACAAAACCAAAAAAAAACAACAAAAAAAACCCGAAAAAAACCAAAACCAACCACAAAACCGAAACCAATGCTAGTCCTACTTCTGCTAGCTGGAGTAAATGAAATTAAATAGATCTTTGTGTACAATTACTATCTGTGTGCTCCAGTAAAATACAAAACAAAAGCCAACTATATGCTTAAAATCTTCTTTATAAATTCTGTTTTCTTCATCAGGGTGAAGGATTGGAGCAAGGACACATTTTCAAATGCTGTACTGGAAAAAGGGCTACACATAGGTTTAAAGTTCAGGGTGTGCTTATATGACAATCCAAGGCTTGGGACTTGGACTGCCAAAGCTGATTATTTCTTCCTCATACTCACACAGACTAATGCTCCATATGCTTGGCCAGGACCCGGACCACAGTGTCCAAGTGCAGGTCTTAAGTTACCCAGTCAAAGCAAACAGATTTAGGGTTTGGCTCATGCACTGTCCAGGCTGAACTTCAGCTGTCATTGCTTGAGGCCCACCTCCACTCTCTACAGCTCCTTAGGCTCAGCATTCAGCTCTATGCACCCTTCACATGTTTGGCCTCCTTCATTCTTGCAGCTGAAGATTCCAGTGAGTGTCCTGCCTTCCCCCCTTCCTGCCTTCTTGTGCAGAGAAGCCATGAAGATGATCTAGGGCTGGAGCACCTCTCCTGTGAGGATTAGCAGAAAGAGTAGTGGTTGTTTTTTCTGGGAGAAGAAGGCTCTGGGGAAGCCTTAGAGCAGCCTTTCAGTACTTAAAGGGGTCTTAGCAGTGCTGGGTTAATGGTTGGACTTGATCATCTTAGAGGTCTCTTCCAGCCTTGTAGATTCTCTGATTATAAGAAAGATAAGGACAAACTTTTTAGCAGGGACTGTTGCGATAGCATGAGGGGTGATGGTTTTAAACGAGAAGAAAGCTGATTTAGATTAGCTGTAAAGATCAAGCTTTTTATAACGAGTGTGATAAAACACTGGAGCAGGTTGCCCAGAAAGGTGGTGGATGCTTCATTCAAGATTAGGCTAGACAGGTCTCTGAACAACCTGGTCTGATTGAGAATGTCCCTGCTTATTCCAGGGCCTTTAGATGGCCCTTAAAGGTCCATTTATTTTATGATTCAACAAAAGGAAACAATCCCCAGAAAGTAACACTAGCCAAGAGGTATAAAAGATAGTAAAGAAAGAAAATAGGAAAACAGGGGTAACAAAAGAGAAAAGCAAACCCACATCTAAAAGATGGTTTTGTTTAGTTTCTGAAAGAATTCTTCTGAAAAAAAAAAAAACTTTAGCTTTGCTCTTGGACTACATAACGGCCACTACCCTGTGCATTTGCCCAAAGAGTGCCCTAGGGCAGGTGCTCTCACAGCTGGAAATACAGATAGCTGGTGGGCCTGCAAAGGGGCCTGGAGACCACATCCCTCTTCTCAGGCTGGGAATTCAAAGCTCTGTGACAAGGGACAATATGGGTAAAAGCTGGACCAAGAAGTTTGGGAATCAGTGCTGCAGCTTGAAGCCATGCTCCTTCTGAGCAGAAAACAGGCATGCTTCAGTTTGCAGAGCTTACCAAATGAATTGCAATTTTGTACAGCAGTTTATAGGCAGAGGAAATTATTTTTTTTGGTTTCCACCCTCCCACTTCTTCTTCCTCCTCCCTAGAAGTTTTTATACTCACAGTAAGCCAAGCATCAAATGATTTCAATGTGTGGTTATGCTCAGGGAGGGCAGAGACCCTGATGAAGCACATAGGGTGGGGAATCTGTGATTGCCACCATTTCTTTTCCCTGTGACTCAGTTGCAGGCTATTTCAACAAGACAAATGAACTACTTTCAATTCACAATAATTTTAAATTAAAAAGATGTTTAGAATAAAAATAAGTATTTTCACATTTGACTGCAAAGATTAAAGAAAGTAGTTCTTTACTGGTCACTTGAATCTATTTTACAAAGATATCTGAAAGGCATTTTATCAGCTGCTGAGCAGTATTTACTTATGAAACTGTTCTAATTGCTTTGGAATGTGCACCCTTACTGCTGGAACAGCTCAGCCCTGCAAACATTGAGCTAAGTAATACTGGCTCATAGGACATGCCACTTCTGTACAGCATTCATTCTTCATTCTCAAGGTAAGCAGCATGAAATTTGAAAAGGAAAAGCAGCAAATACCTCATAAACAATGACTTTCACAGAGCTGCCCTACATGTTAACAAAACCACTGACTCATCAGCAAAATTAATCATTGCTATGACTGAAATCATCACAGATCAGTAATTTAGAACTAAACCCATCTTGCAACTGGAAATTGCATGGGCAAAAACTTATTCCTGGTGCCCAGTAAATAAGTGCTTCCAGTATGGAAGAAGTAGTGTGTCCTGGCTACAAGTAAGCCCTTATATTAGCTTGCAATCTTGCCCTCTCTTAGTAGATCAGCAGTGGAGGTCTTGGTAGATCCAAGAAAATCTACTCAATCTTGCCTTAACCTTCTAAAACTGAAGCAGAACTTTGGTCTGCATTACACATGTCCAGGCTCAGTAACAGCCTAACAGAAAAAAAAAAATACTATAACTCTATCTGTCTTTCTTTAAGACAAAGCAATCCCAAAGATTGAGTCACAACCTGGAAAGTGCAATGGTTTGAACAGCACTTTGTCTGTCTGTATCACAAAATCCCCATGTACTTTACCCAGCAGAGTTGGAAAAGCACAAAATAATTGCTATTATGCATGTTGATGTATAAAACATAGAAAATAAAGAACAATAAAGGACAAATCATCCCAATCCTCCTAGCACTGATAAAGAAGTGAACTGCTATACATAGGAAACAGCCAAGCCAGTCCCATTGGCCTGGGCCAAACTTTATAAAGACTTGCAAACTTCACATGCTTTGAGTTAGTTTCATAGGAGGCAGGAATGTCACATGCCTACCCCCATAGCCCTGCCTTCAAGCCTGAGTTAACAGAACCCTTGGAAAAAGCAGCTTCAGACAAAACCAGGCCAGGCTTGGAGATAAACAGCCCTGGTGGCTGTTCAGAGCCCAGGGTTCAGGCCTTGACAATCAGATCTTGGAGAAGGCTGAGGGTGACACAGGGTTAGATGCTCTCAGCTGAGAGAGCTCTTCTTATTTCTGACTCATTCAACAAGAAAACTTCTTGAGTTTTCTGCCTGACATACCATCCAGGTCTTCTGCTCCGTGAAGGCATTGTTTGCAGTCCTCTCATCTCTTCTCCAGATCTGAACTATTCAAGCAGCCCTCAACCTCCTCAACAGCTACTGCCAATTTCTCCTCCTGCTGTCAGTCACTGCCTGCCTCTGCTGACCTGCTACATGCTCCACTCCTGCTCTCTCATCACCAGGGAAAGAGTAAGTGCCTCTTAATTTCCTGATTTCCCCTGCCTTCCCTCAGCTATCCACAGTTCACATTTCCCTTTGTTTTGTTTCCTACAGCCAATTATTTTTCTTTAAACAGCTGGTTTGTTTTCTTATTGGAAAAACTTTTTTGGCCTTAAGGCAGCATGAACTTCTCCTTGTTTTCTCCTGCTGAGAAGGGACCTGACCTAGAGGTGAGAGCTTTGAGGCTGCCAAAGTGATCTCTCTGCATGACCTTTTTAATCCTTGGCCTCCATTGCTTCAGTCAACACCACAAGTGCCTTCTAGTATGACAATCACCATTTGTTGCTTAGGAATTAAACATTGACTAAACACATCATTCTGCATAGGCCATTGAACTGGAAGAATGTTTAGTGAGCTCAGCAGCTAAAGCTTTATTAACCATCTCTGGTGACCTTCTCCTTTGCCTTCTCCAAGGCAAAGACACAGCCAGGGCTCAAAGACTGTCCAAAGTGCTCCTTCTATAGCCCACAATAACTTTTAAAGCTCTAACATGCCCCCACAACAAAGTCTGCCAGCATACAGATGCTAACTTACCCATCCCATCACAGCATAAAGTTTTTTGTTCCATTCTTCATATTGTTCCAAGCTCCCTGCAAACCAGTTTAGCACCACCCACAGCAGATCTACTGCTCCTTCTGCCACACCAGTGAGTTTAAGTGCTGCACTCCAAGTTGAAAGAAAGATTTGTTTCCTTCCTCAAGCATGCCTGCAATGTTTAACAGTTCTCTGGAGCATAGGTCAGCTAAAGGTGTGTTGAAACAGAACAACTAACAGACAGGACAGCAAATGGAGTTTTACAAACATCAGCAAATACAATAACAGGAGTCCAAAATACCCCTGGGTGAAGATGTTTCCTCTCCAGGTATCAAAATCACAATAAAGTGTGTCTAGGGTAATAAATAGAAGACATGTTAAGGTACCAGCTTCTCACTCTGGCACTTTAAAACAAGCAAGGAGAAAAGTGAAATTAGAATTCCTTGCATTTTCTGAATTCTCCTCTTCCTTAACTTGGCACACAAATAAGAGAAAAGCATGGGAGAGGAGAGCCCACATTTCTCTCAGACTCAATGCTGTTTATACATCCTCCTCCCATCAGATCAGGATGAAAAATTTGGATGAGTATTAGGGGGTATTTTGTGGTTGTTATTCAATAAAAAGCACCTAAGTAAGAGGGCAGTTCTACAGCCTTGCCAGAACTGGACTCTGTCCCACTTGGTGGCATCTTGCCAATGCTAATACTTTAGTAGGATGGTTAAGTGTTTTGAAACCAAAAAGCAGCTTTCAACTCTATTCCTAGACCAACAGATCTGGAAAAAACCCAATCAGTTTGAATACTGTCTCAGCTTGGAGCCAGAAAGCCATACATCATTAAACTCTGTTGCAGGACATAGTTAAACATGCCAGCTACCTTTGAGTTAGGAAAGGAACTTCACCAGCATTAATGATGAGACTTACTGGACAGAGCAGATTGACTCTGATAGACAGAAGTGAGACAGAGGTCTAAGCATGAGCTTGAGATAGGTCAGCAGGTAGTGTCTGCTCATTCTTCTCCTGTCCCACCACATCCAGGAACCCTAACAAAAGAAGAATAAGGTGTGGTGCCCTTAAATGTTAGAGATGGTATCTCAAAATACATGCTTGAGCCTAAGTTTGACCCTGGAGGTCTGAATTCCCCAGGGAGGTGTGTCACAGGAAGAGCCAGGTGAGACAGCACCCCAGCATTTCACAGAGGGTGTTCTTGAGACTATATGTGGGAGTTTGGTTTCAGTCTGCTCAGACTAGTGCCTGTGTCCGGCTATGGATTTGCAGTCCTCAGCCCTGGAGAAGGAGTGTTCCTCAGGCTTTAATGAACATAGTGCAACACCACTGTCATCTTAGCAGGTAAAATGATCGCCACTGTCATTTGCAGCATATGAGAAGGCAGTCAGTGTTTTCTTCTAACCACACATAATAACACAGGTTTTTCAGTTTGCCACTTCCAAAACTTTTTGTAGTTTTAGCAAGGCTTGAGACCCATGAATGAAATCATGCCTGTCCATTCCACAGGCACAAAGAATGTGTGACAACCGCTAAAGCCATACTGGCCCCCAAAGCAAGCTCCCAGGAACAGGGCAGGGCAACTGCACATCAACAACAACAGAACACATGGTAGGCACCTGGGACACACTGGTGAGCCTGGGCCTCTGCCAGCCCCTGCCCCCCGAGAAGCAGAGGGGACAGTAGCACAGACCTGTCTACTAAATACTGCATTTCAGAAGGTGTAAGGACAGTGAGAAGGATTTTTCTTCTCATATTTTCTAAAGTGCCCTAACCAACCACTCACAGATAGTGGGGCACAAAAGCAAGGATTTCAAGCCGATTACTTGTTAGCCATCTACAGAAGCATATAGGTTTAGTGGGTACTCCAATGTTCTCTGGAAGGTTGATTTTCAGCTGTTTTCCTCAGTCTCTGCTAAAAACCTTGCTCTAACAGCCTCTTCTGCTCCAAGAGTCACAGGATCGTAAGAGAACAGAGGAAAAATTCACTGGCTAAGTCTCACATTTTAGTTTTGAGTAAACAGAATTGCACTATAATCCTGATCTTGAAAAGCCAGTTCTCTAGTACATTTATTAATGCTGCCTACATTATCCTTCAGCCTCAGAAAGGGGACAAACTTAACCTCAAGACAGGAAGAAGGAACACGTGGAAGGCAAATTAAGCTACTTAAGAGTTCTTGTTCTTGGCAATAAATGCAAGACGACAAGATTGTAATTATCTAGTTTATTGCCATAAACGAGCAAATTTTTTAGCAGCTTAGTTTTCAGTAAATCTTCCCAGGACATGACAGTCTCAAATAACTATCTGAGAAAGCAATCTCCTTTGTGCATAACAGCCAGGTGATATGAAGATCATAGAATGGCTTAGGGTAGAAGTGACCTTAAAGCACATGTAGCTCCAAGCCCCCCTGCCACAGGCAGAGACACCTTCCACTAGACCAGCTTGCTCGAAGCCTCAATGAACCTGGCCTCAAACACTTCCAGGGATGGGGCAGCCACAGCTTCTCTGGGGAGCCAGAGCCTCACCACTCCCACAGTAAATAATGTCTTCCTAGTGCCTAATGTAAACCTAATGGCAGTTTCAAGTCATTCCCCTCTTGTCCTGTCACTACATGTTCTTGTAGAAAGTCCCTCTCCATCTTTCTTGTAGATTCCCTTCAAGTACTGGAAGGCCACAATTAGGTCAACCCGAGCCCAACCCCAATTCTCTCTCCTCATTTGGCACCACTGTAACTTTTTCCAGAACTAGTACTATGTAAATAAGCATTCACTCGGTAGCAATTTCTAGGATCCTCCATATTACATAGAGCCTGCTAGTTTAAAATCTTCTTGCAGTAGCCTTCCTGTTCCTTTGTGGACATGTTTCAGGAAACGTACACTGAGTTTCAGATTCATTCTGGATCTTAATGCCTGGAAGGATATGCCTGGCTTGAAGTGTTTTTGCCAGCATTGTGCATGCCTGCACAGTGAACATACCCAGCAGACAGGGGGAAAACCAGCCTTGAGAAATACCAGTTCATCACTCCCTGTATGTGATTGTGGTGTGCAGCAAAGGAGTCAGCCTGTGACACAGCCTGTGTCAATTGTCATTGATCCTCAGACAATCCTGTTACTAAGGGCAATTTTCAGGACAGATTGATGGAGGGCCAGAAGGGGATTATCTTTGCAGTACACACTTCTTTATTTTTGTTTTGGCAATGACAAAAAGCATACTTTTCCAGCTCTATCCACTATCACACAGGATGAGTTGGCTGCTTCTCTTGTTTCAGAGTTCAAGTTATGAGGCTTCAAGAAAAGCAGAAATAGAGAAAAAGAATCAAAACTGTTGGAATTTGAGATATTTAGACTGAAATACTAGCAATTGTTATTCTTCTCAGGAGAAATGCCTGGCACATATTTTATTTGCTGCGAGTGTAGCCTTCCAAAAGATGCAATCAAATAAAATTCAGCATATTTGCAAATGTGGAACTGCATTTAATGTATCAAATGAACTTTGTACTGGATGTGGTTCAAAGAGTGAACTTGGTGTAATAATTTGTTCTGTCTCAAAAAAAGGCATTCCAAACCAAGAGCTTTATTTTCTGTTCCAAAGGGCAAGTTACAGCACTATCACTGCTGCATACCTTTCCTCCTCCCTTTCTACTGCTCCAGCCTCTGCGGATGGCTTTTGTTTCTTTCTTGCATTCACGGTTTTAGGTTTTGCAATTTCAAGATGGAAGAAACTCCAGGAATACCAAAACCCAACCCTTTGCTGAGTTGCTATGAACAAAATGAGAAGTGAAATGTTCAGTAAAAAAAAAGAAAAATATTTTTGCCACCTTTAATTCTCATTTACACAGACTTCACCAAATAAACAATGTGCTCTTCTCCACCCAGTCTGCCAAAGGATGATTTTGATACAGGGAGAAACACCTCCTAGGCAGTGTTTTGTTTTCCCTTTCTTAGAAAGTATTTGCAAGAGGCAACAAGATAGAAATAATTCAGCTCTCAAGTTCTTCTGTATTTTGCATTCACAAATGTCCAGTCCAAGAGGAAATTAGTATTAGAGTTGCAAACATACCTGAAGTGGAAAGGTGCTGTCCCACAATATATAGTGAGGGGCTGGGGGGGGACATGGCTGGGCCAGCCATTTGCCTGTCCCTCTACTGAGCCACCCAAACAGCATCTGCACAAACTGTATCAAAACTTCCTCATAATCACAACAGAGATGAAACAACAATGGCACTGCAACTCTGGTCAAACAGAAAATACCCTTTCAAATCCAAGCATGAGATACCATCTGGGCTTTGCACACACCAGCCAAACTTTTATGCCATTTCACTGAAACCTTGCAAGACTTTGCATGAAGACCAACACATTGTCCAGCATCTCCTGAGCTACCAGAACCTTTTTAAAGGTTCATCCATCTGCCTCAATCATAAAGGGATAGACTATGCTGGCATTGTACCATACATTTCCCACTTTACGCAGCTACCAGCTAAAGCTCCCTTGATGCTCTAGTGCCTAAGGTACTGCCACTTGCTTCCTTTCTTCCACCAAGAAACTGCCCACTACAGATAAGGTAGCAGAAAATTACCCTTGCACCAATTTTAAGTTAGAAGCCAGGCTAAGAAATCATATCTTGCAACAAATGGGGTCGTTTTACTTTTAAACTATAGCGAACAAAAAATAATCTCCAAGAAGACACAAGAAGCATTCACCTCTCTGAACTACTATCCAGCTTACAGCCATATGCAATTTCAGCCCACAGATTATGTTGGAAACTTGAATCCACAAATTTGGCCATGCAAAGCAGTTCTGCCATGGGCATGTGTTCTCACTGGTTGCTGAAAGGAACAGTACTGACTCTGAGGCCAAATTTTTGTTGAATTTGCAGATATAAACCTGTACACAGTTATGTGTACAACAGTAGCTTCTCCCTTGAGCAGACTCCGCACCATCCCAAAGTACTTCCCCCAAGGCATTTTTAATTTGACTGCAGATAAGAGATACAAGAAAGAACAAAAACAACAAGCCATTTTCTAGTCTAAGCAAATTTTGCTTTTAATGTAAACAAATCCCTAAACTGAGGGAAAGTTGATTTTCAGCATGACTGTATTAATAGCTTATCCATACAGCAAGTTACCTGTTAATGATCCTGGTCACACTCACCATCTTTTCAAGAAGAATCCACTTTGTCTTGACTTCAGGCAGTGGCACAATGAGCTGAGTGGATCAAACGCTGATCCCCAAGAAGAGCAGCTGGGCTCACTAACAAGCAGTAGTTCAAAATTCACTTGGTTTCTTTTTCCAGCATCTGCTCACCCAAGAGCATGACAAACTGACCCCACTTAGTACATTTAAATTGGAGAGAGGCTTTTGGTCAAATGCTCTTCTAGTGTAATGCAAGTGCCTGGTGTGTCACCTAACTGATGAGAAGAATCAGTGACATTACTATTACTCAGCTCCAGAGCCTGCCAGCATTTTGCTCATCTTCTAGCTACACGTGGAATGAGAGCTGCTGGCTCTCACCAGATTCCAAACTGGCCGTCCTTCAGACAGCATGGAGGAGTTTATCCTCCACAGCTAAAAAAACTGCACGCAGGTTTCAGCAGCATCCTCTACAAAGTAAATAGTAAGACACATGCAATTCAGGAATGATTCTGTTTGAACAGCTAATCACAGGTTTGTGGCAACAGCGAAACTCAGTATAAAAGGCGTGCATGCATTTGTCACAGAACATGCTTCTAGTTTTTGCAATCCCATTGCAAGCTTCAAAATAACAATTTATTCCATGCATACACGTGCATGTACATATATGTGTGACTTTGCCCAGCATGCTAAAGGCACACAGACTTTAAAAAAAACCCCAAAAAACCAAAAACCAACCAATTAAATCCCCTGGGGAAGCAATATGACAAAATTATGCTCACTCTTGCACTTGAAGTCCCCTTGAAGGTACATAATTTTCCTGGCCTAGGAAAATGGGGGGTTGAAGTCACAGTGCCAATCCAAGCTATTCAACAACCAACTTTTTACACACTGGCAGCTTATGGCACTTTAGATTCATGCTGCATTGGTATATTCTGATAAAACTAGTGGCACACTCCCTGCCTTCAGCACATTGCAGACATTACTGACACCAGTGGTTAGCTTTGTGTGAGTCACTGCTAATGAAGGGTGATTTGCAAACACCTATTTCGAGGTCTGAGACAAGAGGTAGTGATTAAGCTCAGAATTTCCAGCTCTATCTTTGGGATTAAAAAAAAAAAAATATCTACAGATAGCTTCCCCTCAGTCACCACTGTCTGAAAACATGAAAGAATCAGGACCATCCATTCTTTCTCTCTCCCCACCCCCAGTACTCCCACATCTTCAAGACAGACACCCTAAAAGCAACCCAAAAGAAGGGTGTGTCTGATCTCACTGTGTTACAAGCATCCGACATCAGCCCAGGCTCCAGGAATCATTACTAATGCTTTGTTTCCTGATCAAGTATTACAATGGGGCTTTACCACCTGTGTTACAGCAGTAGAGGCTGCACAGAAATTGTACTTGCCTTCCAGGACAGAATTGGATCCATGGATTAGTATGCTTTTGTCTCAGTGCAATCAGGCAAAGATATTAGCTGTGTGCACACACAAGTGCAAACACACACTGATTTCTAATCGCTTTGCACTACTACTTGCACTGAGAAGTCGTCAGCATATCCTAAAAATAAGGATGTTGGCTTGGTCTGCCTACTCAGGGGACACAAGTGCAGCAAGATGTAGCACCTCAAAAAAAAAAAAAAATCCCAAATCAACCTTCCATGACACTATTCTGCATCCGAGAAATTAGCTCAACTGATGTTAGTAGACTCCAGTGTTCTCATCATGTATCAAAACAGTCAGCAGTACAGAACACACAGCAAAGATGATTAGCTCAAGTTGTAATTTTATTTTCAGGATTAAAACTTTCAATGATATAAAGCAGAAGAAACAGATGTAAACCCCAAATTTATCTGCAGTTCAGATGAGGCATACTGGTTTCACAAAACTGAATCAGACAGGTTTAAAACACAAACTGCCAAAAGAAGACAAACTGCACAAAATAAATACTGAGAATTGGTAACTCCTCTTCATCTGGTCCCCTCTGCACCCTTCCACAGTATAAATAATAAAAAAAAATCCATCTGGAAAATACATTTGACATTGAGAAAAATCAAAGAACCATCTAAATTATTTTTATATAGGATGTGCTGTAGATGGTATGACAGGTCTACAAAGGGTAAGAGAAGTACTATTTAAATGGACAACACACAATGCATAAATATTCAAGGATATAAAATATAAGCAGATTCAGCATACAGTTCTAAAGTTGACATTCCTATTCCAGTCCCTACAATTAGCAGTTTACTTGGTAAGACTTGTAGAGAAATAAATATGCATACAGAAGGAAACACACTTCAACAACACAGATATTGAATTAGTGAGACTGATTATTTTTAATCCAAAATAGAGACTGATTTAACAACCTAAACCAAAGAGCTGATAAGATTACCATTAAAGGTGTCATGAAGTAAATCATCATACTCTTACCACAGTTAGTCCTACATACATGTCCTTAGCATAAAATTTATTTGCTTTTCACCATATGCTCTGGCTCTTCTACCCATCTGTTGAGCTAAAAACCAAAGCTGGAATAAGAATTTGTCAAAGAAGAAGAAAAAAAATTTCTTGTTTTTCATTGCCAAAAGGACTTCATTTAGACCTGATCTATACTTCAAATAATTTTTGAGTCAGTTCTGTTCCCCACATAAGACAATTTCTCTGTGCTTTAACAAGCATTGGAAATTTGTCTGAAGTTTTGTCCCAAACAGTGGTCCTCTGACGAAAAAATCTGCTTATTAGAGATTGGTAACTATGTGTTCAAGTCAAGATGAAAGTCTTATGAAAACAGCATATGGATGTCATATTAAATACTGCATATCCAAGTAAACTTCAAGTCACACATGCTCAGTAAGACTTCCATAGGCAACCCAGTTAAAAATATCCATGCTCTCTATCTCCCTAAGTCATACATCCTGTTCTGCTAAAGGATGCATCAATGAACTCTGACATCTGAGGCAGGTGTGCAAAGAAAGTATTTCCAAAGGCTTAGCCAGATAAGAACAAATGAGCCTATTGGCAGAAGCCCTACTCCTGTTTGAGCCAAAATCTCTGCTAAGAAGTGTTTTTCAACCTTACAGTTCAGGTGCTTTTAAACTCCAACATTCAGTTAAGTCAGTGCCAACAACAACAAAACCCAGCATGTGTTAGGAGCAAAGACACCATTTCCCTATTATTCTTTCCTCCAAAGAGGCTATTTAACAGAATATGTGTTTTTGCAGTCAGCATTTCTACTCTGAATCACAGAATTGTTAAGGTTGGACAAGGTCTCCAATACCATCAAGTCCATCACTGATGTTCTCATTACTACAGCATATCCTCAATGCCATATCCACATATTTTTGAACACTTCCAGAGAATGTGACTCCACCACTTCCCTACACAGTTCAATACATTATATGACACTTGTCCCCAAGTACAAGCCAACAGATTGTCAGTTTGCAAAATCTAGTACTAACTCCTTTTTGTTTTCACCTACGGGACACAGCAAGAGGCTAAAAACTCATACATGTTCCATAACAAGCATCTACTACTTCTCATCAGTGATACACACAGAGGTCTACCGTGCCTCAAATATACCCTTAAATTGCACATGGCAACAATCAGTGTGAGAAGAGGAATGCCACCAGCGTGCTTGGCATTTAGAGACTGCACACCAGGAAGAGAAACAACAGTCATAAAACAGTATACAACTAACCTGAATCTGTAATAATAAACCATATGTGTAATTATTCAAGAATATACAATTCAAGTACTTTGCCTCCAGCAGCTGCTTGTTTTCTGGCTTCTCCTCTACCAGCACCTACCAAATGGTCAAGAGGTCAGAACAATTCTTCTGAGGAGGTTTTCTTCCCAGCCGGTTTAAAAGTGAACTCTACTGCTTTGGGGATATACGAGGAAGACTGAAACCACTGTATTCACCAGATGTGCATCTACATCAGCAGTAAGAACCCCCTGCCTTCTCCTATGCTCATGCTGGAATTGGGAAGATAGAAATCTTCACAGACACAAGAGGATTTGATTTGCAGCCTTAGAAGAAGTCTAGGTTGATGTGAAAGGAAAGTACACAGACATTGAACAGAGAAATCATAAACTTATGTTTCTATAGTTATAAGTAAGAATATGCCTTAAGTAAGAAACTGCATTAGATAAAATGATGAAGAGTTTTATAGTGTAATAACGTAGTAATGTGATTGTAAGAGAATAAGCTAAGAGTTTAGATGCTATAATAGAAGTATATGTGTGTATGTCTAGTAGCAGCACGTTGGACAAAAGTATCCGCATTGCAGTAGAAATAAGTAAAGGTGATAGGTCAGAAAAGCAAAATAAACTCTGTGGCATCAGCCTATTGGGTCAGAAAGTTATATACTTGTACGTATACCTTGTAACGAAGAACCTGTGTCCATCTTAGACTATGGCCAACTGCTTGTTGTCTTATAAATCTCATGGCCTCTGAGACTGATGTTATCTAAGCAATAAATCGTTCCTAGTCTGATCGTGGTCCCATTCCTTTGACTAATGTGACGACAGGTACATGCTCATACCCATCTTTATTCTCCTCAAGCTCACACATCCTGACCTTGTAGGCTGTTATTTGCTGATCTCAGGGGCAGACTGCTCAGGGGCCAGACTGGGCCAAGTTCCTCAGTATGCGCTGCAGCACTGTCACTCACCTGCCAGACCTGCTCCACTCTGCTGCCCAGAACTGGGCTAAGCACTGCCACACCTTCCATGTGGGCACTGGATGCAAACTACTGCGCTACTTCCTTGATCCTCCCTTCCTGCCCAGCGCACCTTTTAATTTTGTAGCGCTGGAAAATAGAGTCCACAGCCCAAACTCCAAGCCTAGGTGAGCTCTATTTTGCAAAGCATGAGGAAGTTTGGGTATGTTTTGGTGTTGAGTAAACAAGATAAACCCATTATATGGATAGCTTTTCCCTGTGTAACAGAATAGACGAAAGGTAGCTCATATTACTTAGGATGGTTTCAGACAACCCTAGGACCAATTCTAAACACCAGCATGAACGCTGGCCCAAGAAGCCAAGGGAGATGTCATGTCATAGACAAGTGTTACCTGCCAATTGCCCAACTCACCATTTAAAATTGTCAGGCTCCTCACATTGGAAGCATACCACCAAGCACTGCTCAGGCCAAACTTACAGAAATGTTTCCTCCCACGCCCACCCCCCACTGCCACTTAACCATTAATACTAAATCTCTTTTCCATTTCTGTTCTCTCTGCTAACACTCTTAACACCCAGCATGTTTCAAGAGGCAAGGACTAACAGCCAATATGTTAAAGAAACTTCTGAGTTTGCACTTAAAAATGTCTAACCAAAGCCCTGAGCCCATCCCATCTCTATTCAAATAAATACAGCAGAAGGACTAATAACAGTCATTGCTGTGCACACATAATACAAATATTGGTTAAGCCCAATAAATCTCTTTTGAGGCAGATACATACATACAGTACAAAATATATTAACGGTCAAAACCAAACATCATACTCACTTTACCTTGCTTTGTCTTCTGGTTCTGCAGGGGAACCTTGCAAAGGTATTATTTCTGCCTCATGGGCATTCAAACAAAGTGGCAATCACAGAATATTCTGGGTTGGAAGGAACCCATAAGGGTCACGAATCCAGCTCTTAAATGAATGGCCCATACAGGGATCAAACCCACAACCTTGGTGTTAAGACCCAACTGAGCTCTGAGCACCAAGACAATTTGCAGAAGAAAACCAACGAAACCAAATCCACATGGAGTTTCAGTTGGGGCAATGAGTAAAGTAGTAGTAAAGTAAACATAAACTTCAGCTAAGGAAAATCCAGGTATTTTAAATAAACTTGCAGACTGAACAGAAGTTCAAGTTTGAACAGACCCATTCAAAACAGGTTCTGATGGTTTCACCAACAAGAAAAAAAATACCAAACCAAATAAAAACCTTCTGCTGTGGTTTTAAAAGGAAGTATTAAACTAGAAATTTGAACATAGTTCCCAAACCCTTTTTTTAATGACTTGTCCTCTATCACTGAGACACAAGTAAGGAGGAGAAAGACAGTGACTGACAGGCACTTCCCCCACCCCCAACTCCCTCTGAGGAATGATTCAGTTAAAAAATTCAAGGAACTCTAGTGAAAGCAATGCAAACAACAGATAAATCAGATTACATTCTGCTCTGAACTCGGCCAAGGTTCACATGGAATGTTTGCAAACCTTTACATTTCTCCTAAGTTGTGACAAGCAAACAAAGAAGGTTGGGATTTTTCACAGCTGTCAGATCATGTTAGCAGATACAGGATAAAACCACAAAATAATAAATCTGGAGATGAATTTTTCCTTTGAATTAAATACATATAAAGACAATCCATTCTATAATAAATAGGCTTAGAGATAAATAGAAATTCATAATCAGTGAATAATTAGTGCACCAATAGTTGCTTCAGGAAGATGATTGAGCAGAGAAGTATCTGCTAATCAGTCCCTTTTGTGCTTTAAAAAAAACCCCAAAAACCAGTGGCAATAAATCAGACCATAGGAAACTATCAGCAAGTAAATTAAGTGCTGATAAGTATCAGCATATGATTGCATTGACTCAAACATACATGGTCACATCTCAATGTGAACCAGCACAAAAATGACTGAAGAAAGAAACAGTACAAACACCTGCCTGTGCTTGTGTGATTATTGCTTACTCTGTCACAAGCAGGGAAAGGCAGGAGAAATTTCTCCCTTAGTAGGTGTGGCTCTCTATCTAAAAGTACAGTTTTCAAGTCTGACTGCAGAATTCACTGTCTCATCACAAATCACTGCAATCCAATATTTGGGCTTTGAACAGTCAAATTGTCAGCTCCAATTCTCTGAATATCAAGCCCCCACCTGACCCACCTCCTTCCAGAGAAGGGCTGCCTGGGTGAGAGACTTTCCCCAAAGAAAATCTGATGGATTAAAAAGCCCAAGTGACCAACGGGTAGAAGAGAAAAGTTATGCTATAGTTTTCTAAATGTCCCAGGAATTCAGGAAAATTACTGTTTCCTATATGTCACAGGAAACTAGAATTCAGACTTGAGTTATAATCCTCAAAACTTGAAGACTGAAATATTCTCCAAATAAATAATTTCTCCAAAAGAAATACACTTAAACACAGTTGCAATTAATTTATTCAAGTAATAAAGTAAAATAAAGAAATCAAGAAGAAAGATTGTGCCAAGCCTTCACCTCTTAGGCCCAAAGGACAGTTCGGATATTTAACGCAGTGTTAACAGCTTCCCCCTGAACACCAGCAGTATTGTCTCCTCAAGTAAATCAGAGGTAGTGTCTAAAACAGCATAATGAACAGAGCAGCAGCTTCCAGCTGAGCCCAGCTATGCCAGAGGTGCCCCAAGAGCAGTGCCACCCCAGCCAACCTGGTCATGCTACCATGGGATCAGCAGTGATCCCTGGAGCGAGCCCTGGCCATGGGAAGCAGGCAGGATGCACACGGGGTGCTGGAAGCGCGGTCACCAGGGAGATGTGCGCCACAATGGGGTACATCTGCTCCAGAGGCCAGCCCTGTCAGCAGCAGTTGTGTGCACAGCTCAGCCAAACAGAGCACGCACAGACAGACAGTTGCACGCAGCAGCACTCACACAGCACTCAGATCACTCAGGTTCCACACAACTCCAGGAGAAAGCACCTGGCTGTACGTCCTTAAATATCACGTTTCCTCTAGGAAACTTTCTTGTAAAGAGAGATTACAATAGGTTTCATTTGACGAGTAAAACATTCAGCATAGTTCAGAGATGCCCACTAAGGAGCACATGTGGAACACAGCAATCAGGATTTAAGTTGCAGATTCATCCTCTTCCAAAAGGAGGTCGTTCAATGCAATAACTGTAGCAGCAAAATCAACCAGCTCCACAAAGTCTGATGTAATTATGTTAACACCCATAACACCAGGCTTCTGTGCTTTCACCCAATTCAAAATCATGGGCAGGTTCCTAAAGAAATTGAAGTAAAGAAAATTAAACACTTTAAAAGAGACACTTTTCTACACATACTCTACTCATTTCAAACACAACATGCTGTTTACAAAATATATTATCTCATATTTGTGATCAAGGCTGTCACCCTAAAGGCAACTGGCTGATGAGTGCTTAACACAGCAAGTGGTCATTAGTTATCAAACAGACATATTGGTCAGTCATCAATCCAAACCAGCCGGCATACAAAACCCCTCTATATTCACTGGGTAGTCTGTACTTCAGGATTTAACACTGCACTACAATTTTCTCCACCGTGGTTTGTTTTCACCCAAGCACACGTTAAGTCAAATCCTCAATTTCACAGCAGACCAGTGTTACACAAAGCAAGGCTACACCTGGCCCAAGATGCTCCCTCGACCTTCGCTGCCTCAGGGCAGGCAGGAAAAAAGTTGCTGGAGGCAGCGAATTGCATTTCTCCCAAACTCTTTCCAGCCTCCAGACCCACTCAGAGCAATGGAGTCAGTCAGGGAAACCAGACCTAGAATGAAGCTGTCAGCTCCATAGGGGTTGAACACCCTGCTATACATCACTATAACTGGATAAAGCAGAGGTGTGTCAGGAACTGAGTTAAATCGAGTTGGAAATTCTGCCACGGGGAGAAATTTCAAATATTTCTTGGACATAGTACAAGTCAGGAGTCTGCACCAGCTTTCTTGCACTCTAACACAAAACACCATGCTTTTCAGCAGTTAGACACAAATGGCTAAATACGTTAGCATTATTTGGATTAGTGCTGTAACGTGTATACATTGTTTGAGAAGACAGTAGGCTAGCAAATTAGCTAACAGGATGATGAAGAGAAAAAAGCAAACCCAAAAAACTTAAAATCACTTCACTCCTGCTGCATCAGGACAATAAAAAAAAACTTATCAAGAACTATGAGTGAAGGCATAATTACTGCCAGGGGACGCACCAGACTTCAGCCAGCTAAGTGTGACTTGTTGCAAGTCTCCTTCAGCAAGAGCTCGAGGACACTTAAATATTCAGATTCGGGGAAAAATTTCCATACAAGAAGGCAGGCATCTACATAAAACTGCAAAGACAGATTTACATATCAGCTAGCTTGTGCAAATACACACAAGTAATTGTGCTTATGCAAACAGCAGCACCTATTTTGCAACTTTAGTTGCAAGTAAGTGTAAGGATGAGGCAAAGGGATGAACTGAAGGCAGGCTTTCCGCTAACAGTGGCTTAGAGCACAGATCTGTGGCAGGAGTCCCTCGAAACAGAGCTGCTTGCCCATTCTAGGAAAAGCAACGATCCTTCCGTAGTTTCCGCCCAGGAATTCTGTCCGGCCTTGGTGCGGATGCCCCGCAGGGTCCGGCGCTCGCGGGCCCCCAGCGCCACCTGGTGCCGAGCCGCAGCCACCGCGGCCCCGACACCGAGCCCCAACAGCAGCGGGGCTTAACCGGGCTTGTGCCAGACTTAACGCCTCTCAATAGGAAAGGGACCGCAAATTCCGAGGTGTATACCTAACCTGCGATTTTCTTATTCACAGAATCACCGAATGGCCTGGGTTGGAAAGGACCTTAAATATAATCGCTTTCCAACAGCCCCTGCCGTTTGTAGGGACACCTTTCACTAGGCCAGGTTGCTCAGAGCCCGAAACCATGTGGCCTTGAAAACTTCCACGGAATGGAGGTGTCCACAACTTCTCTAGGCAACCCGTACCAGGGCCTCACCACTCTCACAGTAAAGATTTCTTCCTAACATCCAAGAGGACTTTTACAGTTCTGGTAATTTTTAGCAAATGGGCTCTAAGGTGATAATTCCATAAAATAAATGTTATGGAACTAGCCTGGTTGTGCTGTTAATGCTATTAAAAATCACTGTCACTCTGCGCTAATGAAAGCAAAACCCTCTTAGAGTGACCTTACTCATAGGGAAATTAATTGTACAATGGTCAGTGGTATTATAAAAAGTCAAATGGTGAATCTAATTTTTGGAAAACCTCCACTCAGCCCCCTCAAAATGCAAGGTAAAATACTGCCCTAGATCACACATCTCTGGCCATTACTGAAATTACTGAGACATTTGTATGGAGAAATGCAAAACTAAGTCCAGAAATAAGCAATTTTCCTCTGTGGCCCCCCTAAATTCAACTTCAGCCAGTTTGAAATGAATTATTACCCATCCATCCTACATTTTACAAAATCATACAGAATTCAGAAAAAGTCCCAATTGCCAGGAAGCACATACCCTGTTGCTTTATTATTTGCACTAATTATTTTTAATGATTGTGAATATCTCTCATGAACAACAGTACTGAGCAAAACTGCATGCTTTCAGCAAGCCTAAGCAAACATTTCCTAGTTTCTTGCTTGCTCAGTGCCTCTTTCAACATGAGACATGTTAAGTAAAGAACTCAGACAATCAAGACAAGTCCTTACCTATGAACAAGTGTGTTCTTCAGACCACGAATTAGATGCCGTGCAATCGTTTTCACTCGAGGTGTGAGAATTGCCTGAGATACATGGAAAGTCCCATAACGACTTCGTTCCTCAAGTGTGGTCTCCAGGAACTGTAGCAGTTTGTGCACATTAGTCGTATTAGCCCATGGTGCTGGCATTTTATTACCTGGCCACAGGAAGGGATATTCCTGATACAAAGGGTGGTGGTAAAATATAAGAACCTAAGAAAACAAAACAAAAACAAAAACAACAAAAAAAAATCAAACCAAAGTAAAAACAAAAGAAAACAAAAAAATCACAATTACTGTATTTTTATTTGAACAGGCTGCTGCATTGGTTTATGTTCATGCAGTACTGTTGCAGCTAGCATAGCAGTGAAGAGCAAGCAAAAAAGTTGCTCTTGAGTCATGAGTGTCAGTACATTTGTTGCACTACTGCCAAAGGAGATGGAGATCATTTTGTTCAGCTTTGAGGACAGGATTGCTTCAGGTTTTATGGGTCATCAGTTTAAAATGACAAAGTTACCTCTGTCATTTAAAGAGCTCACCTTAAATGCATTTCAACTTAATGCCAGAAAATACTATATCTGTACTTGAAGTTAAGAATTTTAGCAGTCTTGCCATTTTCTGAATACCTCCTTCTAACAGGGTAAAGCGTGCTGAGCTGATTGGCACATGACTGACATACTGGCACCATGCTCACACTTGCTGCATGAGAAACCAAAGCCAGTCCTGCTGTCAGCAAAACCATCAAAGCCAAAGTTAATATTTTTTACCTTGTAAGGTGCTTCTCTATAGGCAACACTTTTTCACATTTACATGAGATTAATCTTGAACCCTAGCACTGACAGCACCAGTTCACAACAATTCCTCAAAGCCTCACTTCTAGTTTAAGAATTTTGTGCTGCTGCTGAAACCCTTTTCTGTTCTCAGTTTTTGTGTACCGGAGTCATTAACCTCACCTCTGCAGATCTGGATGGCTGCAAAGGAGGTAAGAAATTCAGTCCATACCTTAGTCATGCTAAAACTTATATGATTCACACCTGTCAGAAAGACAACAGTTAATCAAATCCTCATCAACAAAAGTCTGCACTGTGTGCCCTTCCAGAAGAGAGAACCCTTTGTAAGGAGCATGAGGTTACAAGGACACTATAGTTTAATTATTTAACAAACATGCTTGGGAGCAGGACAGACTGACCACACCATGGATGAGAGGATACACAGCTGCACGTAAATGGAGGAAAACATGCACACTACATAGAGGAGGAGGCACCAGTGGGCTTTAATTTGACCATCAGCAGTATCCTTGGTCCAATATCTGTGAGTGGAAGCTACACATGGTTTGTCTCTTTAAAATCTTAACATTTTGGGTTGGAAAAACATTAACCATCCTTTCCCTACCTGGTGTTTCTTCTCCCACATGTACAGTAACGTCACATATTCTACACATTCAACACAACAAAGTTTGGATTCAAAGGCTGAGCGGATCCTGTTGATCAAGAAGTGGTGATGGCTGTCATCCATGGCATAGAAATGATTGAAATCCAAGAAGATTACTTCCTTGGGGTGCTGCTCCAGAAAACTATTCATCTCCTTCAGCCCATCCCATACTTTAATGCCAAACAAGCCATGTATGAAGTAAGTCTCTTGTCCTATTTCCCCAGGTTTGGAAGATACACGAAGATCAAAGTAGCGGATCCCACCTTCCAACTGCTCTTTGAAAGTCAAATTTTGAGTCACTGACCATTTCTTCATGATCTTTCTAACCAAGGAAATTCTGGCCAAACGTTTGATGGCTGCTGCTTGGTCTGGTCCCACAGGAGATTTCTCATCAACCCAGTAGCTGAAAGAATCATGTGATCCTAAAAAAAAAAGCAAAGAAAAATTAATTTTAGAAAAAGTGACTCTCCCAAAACACATATACCCACATGCCCTGAAAACTGAACAAAGTCCTACATGTATGACGGGTGCAGAAGAACTATGCTCATGTGTGAGTCTCTCAGACTGTCCTTTACACCTTATTTTTCCCTGACAGTATAAAAAGAGTTAAGCATAAAGTTCTCAGTTTGAACTGCTTTCTTGCATGAGGTCTCAATTTCAATGCTCTCTGAAGACCACAAAACAAATGTTTGTGGTAAAGGGAAGCCTCCTTCTAACCTTCCTTCATTCCTTCCTTCACAAACTACAAATCAACCCCTAAAGCTTTCCCAGAGCCTGGTACATGACTGATCTAGGATGAGACTCCAGATTAATTTTAAAAATCAGAGACTTTATTTCTACCTGGTAAATCCAAACATAACCTGATACATCAAACTTCTTGGAACACGTATCTTTATTCATGTAATGGACTGAGGGATCTGCACATGCACATGCCTTACCAGCACATCTCACTTTAGCCTTGAGATGGCAGATAAATGTTTAGTAGTTTGAACAGTGGGCAATGACTGGCTGGCAGAGGTGGAACAACTTAACACACCACCAATTACAGTGTGGATAGAAACCAAGCTCGTGTTAAACAAACTCATGAACATGCCTTTTACTTGGCATGCTTTTGAGTGACCAAAGGCACGGTGAACAGAAAATCCATTAAAAAATACAATACAACCAACAAGCAAAATCACCAGTCCCTACCAAAATAACGCACATCCAAAAAAGCTCCTGTAACACAATCTGTACCTTGGCAGAGAAACTGCATCTCCAATATAAAATTTTTGCTTATTAGAAAAACCTCCAGTCAAAAACTCAGTAGTAAAGGGGAAAAACCTGAGAAGTACCAAATCTCCAAAATAAAAGTTTCAAAGTCAATGAAATATCCGTATCATACCCAAGTCAGTAACAGAACAAAGAGTGAACAGGCAGTGTATCTTGGTCCGCGCTGTACCAGAACAGCATAAAGCAAAGACTAGCAGAAGCTAATCCACCATAGACTGGGGTTTACCAAGGATTTGTGATCATTTTCACCAGGCATCAGGAATCTAGCCAAGAAGCTGCAGCTGCTCCAGGCTCACCATCCTTGTGAAGCTCCAGTCAGCAAAAACACTATTAGGAGCTTTAATAGCCCTTGCTACCCTTTGTCTTCAGGATAGGAGAAGAGAGTTTGCCCATTAAGCCAAACCTCACCTGCTACCTGTGGACCCACTTGCTGAAGTGCAGAGAAAGCATCTTCACTCAAGCAGTGCATTTTCCAGCTGCCCCAGGATACCCGGCACCATGCTGCTGGCACCTGTGTTTTACATTCCTGCATGCTTGTCCCTGCTTCTAGGACTATGCTTTTCTCAAATTTCCTCCTCTACCTCAGTCTGCAAGTCTTCAAAATCACAGTTTGTCATATTCAGTCTCAAGATAACACTTGAGGCATTCACAGCCTCCTGTATCCAAACCTTTTATTTGTCTACCAGTACTCACTTGAACACTGATGCATGTTTTGTGATGCAAGATCAGAGCTACAAACAAGATTATGATCTCAATTGGATTATCTTGTCAGCATTTTTAATCCCGATGAAAGAACAGACTGTGCATAAACTAAACATCACTTCTCAATAACCCTAAATGCACTCTGTTTCCATAGATTTCAACTAGTTCAAAACCAGTTAACAGGTAGTATGAAGGTTAGTTTTCAAGCTTTACAAATGAACACTAAAACTAATTCTGATGAACTCTCCATGAATTCTTCACAGCAATTGTGTAAGTGGGTCTTTGTTATGACTTTCCAGTCAGTCTTCTAGACAGAAGTGAGAAGTGCCAAAGATGCCATCTTAAGCAACTTTTTAATACCTGTCCCAGTAAACTACATCACAAAGTGGCTGTCAGTTGTGGAGCAACACTTAGGTTTTTTTCCCCCACCTCCAAACATGCAACTCCAAACAAAATCCAGGAGCAAACATCTAGTGAAGACATTTCGGAAGCCATATGATGCTTCAAACTGTAGTTTACAGATATTTGAGTTTCATCTACAGTTTCCTGTCGATGAGTATAGATCTACTCCAGTAGGTAAGTTTCCCTGTACAACAGAATGAGTCATTCCAGCTTCTACAATATTTGGAAAGTAGACTTTAAACACAAGGGGCTTGCCTTCTGCCTTGGAATTTGTATTAGTAGCTCTGCGCAAAGAAATCTTTCATTTGGTCATGTTTCTTGTTCAATTTTTTCCTAGTTCTTAATTCTATCAATTTTTATTTTTTCTTGTGTTTAGGTCACTGTAGAAGACATTTTAACATTGTAGAATAGCGACATAAGAAATATTTTCATTTTAGCTAAACAGTGCAGCATCCTTGAGACCTATACAAGTCACTCACACTATTATGCTCCCTCAGACTGATAAATCTTACTTACGAAGGAATGAGAATTTTATCTAGCCACTAATATATTGCTGTCACCTTAGAGTTGTCAAGTAAATCTGAACCAAAAAACAACTAATTTTCCTAATTCTGATCACTTACTTTACAGCTACAGAAGTCTTTCCTTTGCAGTTTGACACTTACAATGCACTTTTAAGGATACAAAGAGCAAATTTTCTCCCTGCGCTATAACAAATCAAATTCTATTTATAGCCTAGCACTAGAAAGCAATATGGAAAAAAAAAACAAAACAACCCAAACAAGTCAGCACATTGCAACTTTTCAACTTTTTCAACACATACTTTAAAAACTGCACTCCTTTACAGGAAACTGAACTATGTGTGACATGCTTCTATAGTTAGAGAAGATCCTATTAACTCCTGCCCCATGGCTCTGCTCAATGGCAGAGGAAATGGCAGCCTAGGAAAGGGAGCTTTCCTCCTACATCAAAGTCAACACATAGACATCACCAAGCAGAACATGAGTTGGAGCATTTGCAAAACATATCCTCCTTTTTACTGTTGGTAGGACATCACCTTCTAAGGAGGGCAGGGGAGCATCACCAATTTTGTTGATCAGTCTATGACAGTAGAAGTTCAATTAGGTCTTCAGTGGTCATTTAAAAAGGCCAGTCACCAATATCTAGGCCAAACCTGGACCCACAATTTTTTGACTCTGGTAAGAGGAACAAAAACCCCAAACTGAAACCCTGCAGCAAGAGCACTGGATACTTGTGGGGCTGTGGGGTAACAGCAAGGTAAAGACCCACAGCATCTACCAGGCCCTTCTTTAAGATCACTGTGATATGCTACCAGCTCAGTCTTTTAATATAGCTTAGCTGCAATGTTAAGTACATGCTAAGCTGATTGCATCATGATGTCAAAATAATCCCTGCTCTCCTTTGCTCTACCCTTAAACTCATAAGAAGTCTTGCCATTCTGTTGCTATGGCAGGAGCCAAGCTGGGTGCTGATACGTGTGATACAGCATGATTTCTTTTTGAAAAAGCATTACCTAAACCAACCCAAATCTGTAAAACTTCAAAGGCAAAGGGCAGAGGCTACACTGCAAGAATGGACCAGGCCAGCCCATTTTGTCAGGAGCTCAGTGTAAGAACTTGCTAAGCAGATTCTCAATTCATGTCTAACACAAGGACATGTGAAGGTACTTGGACACTGCCTAGTGACAGCAGCAAGGCTGGCAGTTCCTGGACAGAGCAAGAACCACAAAACTCTCACAGCAATACACACCGTAAAGTCTTTTCCATGTGTAAAAAATCCCTCACCATCTCTTGTACACCAGCACACAAATAATGTGCATTACCTCAAATTACACTGACTACTTTTCTTGGGAAAGAAAAACGACTTCAAGAGTTATTGAAGCAAGACATTTCACACAATAATTAACAACTTAAATATAAATAACACCTTTTTCAGTAAAGCTATTCCTTAAACCTATTGATTGTGGACAAAGCAAGTAACAAAACTAGGTATTTATAACCTCCACCTCATCCACTGAGAAGTCAAAAGGCAGAGAAAAGCCAAGAAAACTTGTCTTCATTGTCCTTTAGGTAAGGAGAGGCCAGAAATCCAGCCTGAACCGCCTCAAAAGCATGTTTCTGCATGTGCAGGACACAGAATTACTGTAGACAAGATCGGATTAGCATTCAGACAGCAAACCTTACTGAGCTGCTCTAGTGACATGGCATCAGACTGGTGCCCAGTCCTTCCCAAAACCAAGTCAGGCACAGGAAATACAATGAAGAGATGATGATCTGCCAATTGCTTCCAGCTGGGTAAAGATGTGCAGCACGAAGCAGCAAGCATTACATTTAATCATGAAAGAGACTGCACATTCATAGACAAAAATTAGGGGACTGCTAATCAGCTGGCAGCTTTATTTCAGTTTCATTTCATCTGACAAAAGACTGGCAGCTTCAAGGAAAGATGTCACATGCCAGATATTTAGCTATCAAAGGCTGTGCTACAGTTGGAATAATATTATATAGGTATCTTCCAGATGCCAGACTTACAACGATGGACAGACCTCTTAATTTTATCCCAGTAATTGCAACTATGGGTTAAATTTCATTCATATCTTTAAACTTTTTTTGTCTTCTGGTTATACCAATTCCTCAAGTTCATTGTATGTTAAACAGTTCACTTTTCAATTCAATTTATATGTTAAATAGATTGTATTTCCCTGTTCAGGATGACTTTTTATCAAAGCCCTTGTGCTAACTGTTAGACAGCAGCCTTTTATCATCACATCTGCAGTAAAATCTAACTTCTCAGTGTGTTTATTTGCTATGCTACTTACTCACAGATAGTCAAAGTAACCCATGGTGGAGCTGAAACAAATGACACTCACCAACAGAATGTTATCAAGCCTCCAATGTCAACAAATATCAGCTATAGCTCTTCATTCTCATGAGCAGCAACAGGAGTCAGGAAACAACACAAGCTGAATCAAGAGGCTTACACTGGGGAAAGGTTCTTCACCCATGTGGTGGCTGAACACTGGAATAGGCAAGTGGTCAAAGCACCAAGCCTGACCAAGTTCAAGGAGTGTTTGGACGATGCTCTCAGGCACAGGGTGCGACTCCTGGGGTTGTCCTGTGCAGGGCCAGCAGTTGAATTTGATGATCCTGTGGGTCCCTTCCAACTCAGCATATTCTATGATTCTGTATCATTTGATAATATCTTTTGTTTCCACATAATACTTCCTGCAAATGCAGTTGCAGCAGAAGGACAGTGATTAGCATCATGTCACCAACCCCTTGTAAATTTACCTTCATGGAACATTAAAAATATTATTATACGGCATGTAAAGCGCAGATCTTCCAACTTAGAACATTACCTGTGCACTGCCAAAACAAGACAAAAACTCATGGGCTTGTCTGGATACAAGCATGTCTCTTAGCATACTGCAAGCCTCCCTGGTTCCAAGGCTACGGACAAGTCAGAAGCAGCAGCTCAAGACACTTTCTGCAAATATCTGGCCAATCAAGAAGCAATAAATTCAAAACACAAGGGCAGACAAGTGTGCTGTCAGTAAGCTTAAATAGATCTTAATGAGGTGGATTGATCTTTACATGAACAGAATATTAACAGGATGAAAATTGCAAGAAACAAATGTTTAACATAACATGAAGCTAAGAAGTAAGGTCAAAAAAACATACATGTCTCTTAACAGCATTACAGGGTCATTTATGACCCAAGAATCACCCCAGCTGCAGTGACGCTAAATTTCTTAAGACAAGCTTTGCTTACTAGACAAAGTACATTCCCCACACATTACAAACCACTGCACACGACACAGCACAGCAGGCATTACACAGCCAAGATGGGCAGAACAACAGTAATCAAGTTCCAAAAACACAGGGTATAAGTGCTAGCGAGTCAAGGCTGTCCCACCAATGCTCTTTTAAACCAGCTATCCTGTGTGTGCCAAAACTGAGGGGAAAAGAGGATAAGCAAAAGTGCCTCTCAAAGTCTAGAAGTCCTCAGGATTCAGGTCATTAACAATCCAGATTTTCTTATTAGAAGATTAACATCTTAAAAGTTCATCACTAATGAAAAGCAAATCAAATAGCTCATACTAACTTGTCCAGCAAAAGGAGATGAGGCAGAAATAAGAAATTTAGATAATCAATTATCTAAAACTTTAGAGATGAGTATATTTTAAGAAACCTACAAGAATCCTTACATATTCTTAATGCAGTCCCATTAAGAAAGACAAATCCTAGTATAGACCAAATCCTCTTAGGAAAACCCTCTCTCTATCCAAGAACTACCTTGATATCCCCCACTGCCCCTTTCAGGCAGTGCAATGGGATGCAAGAGCTTAAAGACAACCTAAAACTGTCAGAGAATGTTACAGAGTGGTTTGCCTTTCTTTCCAGCCAGAGGAAATCCTTTTGTCACTGGCTGGAGTTATTGCTATTGAAGGTTAAGGTAATTTAGCAATGATTTCTCATTTATCAACAATCTCAGCTATCTGCAGTAGGAATGCAAGAAAGACATAGCACGTCTCTACCATTTCAAAGCCTGACTGGATTCACATGTTCAAAAAGGAAAAAAACCCTTCAGCTTAGAGTCCTAAACTCCTGTTTTGTGACCACTCAGAACTGAGCGGACCAAGGGTTCATTCTCTTCTGAGAAGGCTGTAGAGAAATTTTTATTACATGCTACTTTTCCCTCTTTTAGCATCTTTGCTGGAAAAGCAGGCAAACAAACTTCCACATTGTGGAAGGAGAGCAACAACCATTTATATCAACATTAGGACTAGTTTTCTCCATTTGAAGTAAAACTCTGGCATGTTCTGCACTCAATTACCATTTACATCTCTCCTTGGAAATCAGTGAACAGTGAATACACTTTACCAGACTCATTTACCAGACACACTTAAGTCCCTTTTTAGGATACATATTTTAATAAGTAACAGGAAGAAAATTTTTTTTCTGAAAAAATTAATTAGGACCTTCATATACTGTATGAAGAAAATTTTCTGGCATTTCAAGAGTATTTTGGTTTTGGCTAAACAGATGACAGAAGCTCTTTAAAAAGAGAAGCCCTAAGACTGGCTTTTCAAGGGAACTCCTGCACAGACCCAGTGTCTGACAGACCAGTTCCTCACAGAGGGACATACAAAAGGAATACTTGGTTACTTAAGAATAGTGGAACAACTTCCATTAAATGTTCTCACCAGTGTAACAGTCCAGATAGTTTAACAGCCTCTCTAAAAATACTTGAGAGTTGCTGTTACAATCAAATAGCCTAACAAGGTAATAAAATAACTTGTATTTTCAGAAAATCCTGCCTTTACAAATCATACTCAACATCACTATACTTATGCAGATACTTTCTTCTAGTGGTTACCACCTGATTCATCGGTAGATGCAAACTAAATTGAGAAGGCAAATAAAGCTTGGTGAATCAGAACATAAATCTTATATTTCTTCCCTTTGAGCTTCAACCCAACAGCTGGCCAGTTCAGATGACTCAATGATCCTTTTAATGAGAACTCCAAAGGAATACTGCTTGGGAGGAGGGTGCAGCCTCAAGGTCACCACCACTCCTCTCAGCACACACATCCACAGCCCACACCAGCCCATGAACAAATAAGAAAATCACAGCATTAGGAAGTTCAGCAGCTTGCCTCAGGGTCATGCAGACAAAGAGAAAAACCACCCAATCCAGCTACGTAGTGGTAGCCTAGTGGCCAGCTCTCAACTGGACAGCACTGCTGCTGCTTCTCTTCAGAACCATTTTGGTTCTGCTTAGCCAACTCCAAGTCAAACAGCTCGTGGGGCTTTTGGGGAACAGTTGCACTGTCAGGACAGCAGAGTGGGCAGTTGGTGGATGGGAAGACAGCATCCTGTACAGAAGATTCTTCACCACCTCCAGGTGTTCCTAATGAACTTGGCACATGAGGACAGTCACACTACTGCACCAACTCAGACACTTACTGCAGGTTATCAACACAGGAAACATCTCTCTGTGCCTTCTGTCCCCACTTTAAGCTGAATGATAGGCTTGGCCATCAGGGCTGCTCCTTGTTAAGACTGCCTACCAGCTGTATTTGTAAAGCTTTGCTTTCTAGGAATGATGATTTCATAGTAATTTGATCATTTAAATCAAAATCAAGAGGCTTCTTACTGAAGCTCTTGGGATGAACTTCTCAGAGAAGGGCAGAAACAGTGGCACACTGTGCTGTGGCAAGTTTTGAGCTAGTCATACTGACACTACCATGAGCAAACTAAGGAAAGTTATTATATTAAAGTTGGCTATAAAGTCAAGAGTGTGTGTATCATAGGGGGGAATTAGGCAGCTTGACTATGCTATAGTTTGGAGCAGCAAAGCTTTACTATTTCAGGAGAGCAAGAACACATCTCTCCTTGGGGATCAGTAAACAGTCAAGTTGAAGACATGACCAACTTGTTCTGAGTCTCCAATATGGTCTTGTTCTGGCAATATTCAGGTCAATATGACTGTTCAAAAAAAAAAGGTTGCTGGATCTGTAAAACCCTTTTTTTTTTTTCTGTCAGCTCTGGTTACCTACAACCCAGCATCCCACAGGATGGACAACTCCTCAGCAGTTGTCCAAACTGATGCTGACAGAAATGACTCCACATTCCAAATGTTCTGCATGACTTAGAAATGAGATTCTGGCCAGCCATCCACATGCTTCCTGAGGAAGCAAGAACACACCAGCTGGGATCACTAGAAGATGACAGAAGAGGCCCTGTACACCCCCAGAAGCCACAGGTGGAGAGCTGTCCCACCTCTCCCTGCAAAGGCAGCCTACCCAGCCTGCATGTTCCAGAGCAGCAGGGCACTCTGCTGAGTGTGACATTTGGCTCTAGGTGTACCAGTGGTTGAAAAACTGACTTCTGGTGGCAAAAGCTTCCATACGGTTTCAAATCAGCCTTAGATATACCAAGTTTGATCTACAATACAAGCATCTTTACTTCAAAATTTTAAAAAAGAAATCTTGCACTCTAGGACAAAACCATTGGTGTAAGGTTTTTTTTAGTATTGCATTACAAAGTGCTAAAGTAGACCACTTTACATTTCCCAAATTTTCTATCTTTTAGCTCTCTTCTTCAGTGACTCCTATCAAACAAATTAGTTCAGATTCAAATTATTTTTCCCCAACTAAGCTTAGCTTTTACTAATAGCCATTCCACCTGTTGTACTTTCCTGTCCGCATCTGCAGCATCACGACACATCAGGTTAACTTTTGTGTTCCCTTGGGACACCCACACAGTCCAGCACCCACCCTGGGGCTTGCCCAACTCCGTGAGCAGCTGTTGCAAGCAGTTTTTCTGACAAGAACCACTTCTCAAAATAAAAAAAAATCCCTCTAAACTATCATCACCACAAAAACCTTCCCAAAAGGTTAGCTTGGGGAACACACTCATTTGTATTTGGAGGCAGAGGGAAGGAAAGGCAGAAGACAGAAGAGACTTTTGATTACCTTACTTTATTTATTAAAGGGCACCCATAACTCTTCTGGGTGCTCTTGCAAGCAGCAGTGGATTCCTACCTTAGCCATTATATGTCTTCTCTGGAAGACAAAGAAAAAGTTAGTGGCATGGAAAAACTCAGAGCTAGCTATCCTGACCAGAACTGGGAACCAATCAAGGGATACAGATTGATCCAAAACTCTAAGTAAACCTATTAGATCATAGCTCTTACATATTTAAAGTTGGAATAGTCCAGACAGGATTAAGTAAAAGTATTATTACCAAGATCCATAGGAAAACAGAACTGCCTGCTCTTCTCCTCATGACATTCATCCAGCACACTGGAGGTTAGACTAATGAAACACTCAATAAACAAACACTGATAGCTGACAGCGAACATTTGCTAGACTGCCTTGCTGTTTCAAACCAAAAGGCATGAGCTTATCGTGACCACACAGTGGAGACTGAGACAGAAAAAGTGTTTCACCTGTTCTAACACAAGTATTCATGCAAAAGTTTGATGAAACAGGAAAATGGTGCCATACCTTCAGATGCAGAGGCTTCAGACTCTAGCACCAAGATAACCAAGATACTTGCCTTTCTGAAAATTTCTGCAGCCGCTCAAATGAAACAGTACAAACTGGACATACCATGGTGCTATCAACTATTAGGATGCAAGTACAAGCAAGGAACAATTAGGCTCTCCAGCTAATTCTTTAAATAGCTGATTTACTTTGAAAGCTCATCAGTGAGAACATTCCAGATTTTTGTACTCCATTTCTACATGGAGAAATAAGGAAAGTAGCAGATGCAGATCAAAAGATGACCAAGGAAAATAGTAAGTATGACAATTGTGATTTCATAAAATTCTTTAATGTAAACCAGCTTGAGATTAAACAAGCACTGTACAATATATACACATCCACAATCAAGAAGTTTAAGGGTTCATTTTTAAATTCACATCCAAAGAGGATTACTGGAATATAATTAAGAGAAAAACCTCTAGACTTTCACTCAAAGTCACCACTTGAAGGTGGTTGTTTTTGTTGACTATATTGCATGCTTGTAAAGTTGATATTTTAGTTACTTGATATTTGGCAATTTTTCATTGCAGAAGATCCCTCCTCTTATGAAATTGCACAGGAAACCTCATCTCTCTTCCTTGCATACAACCGTATCGATTTAGCATTTTGGCTAGAGTTTTTCCCAACAGAACTAACAGAAAAGCCCAAACGTGGGAAATGATCACACGCAAGCTTTGGAGAAGGGCCTTAACTTCTTCAAAGTCTTTCTTAATTTTGAGCAGTTAAGTAGTTATGTAAACAGCCCATATACCTCATGAACACCCATCTTCAACATCACTTGCTTGCTACCAGTTGGTTCTAAGGCCTGAGGAAAGAATGACCTTCTCTGCCATCAAGTAACGTATTTCGCACCATTATTTAATAGCTTATGGAATCATAGAATAATGTAGCTTTAAAAGGACCCCCAGAAGTCACAGCTACCTTTTCTAAAGCCAGTGAAAACAAGCAGCTCTGAAAGCAAAATATTTGCAACAAAAGAAGCAGGAGAACTCTATAAAGACCTCTTGGGCAATATACAAGGGAGTTACCCATTCACAATAGCACATAATAAATTAAATCTGTTTCTTTCGTGTGTACACTCTCAATTCATTCACTTTAAATAGCCCCATGATATTATAATTTTGTTGTTTTCTTAAAAAAATATTATTTAAATGCTGCAACTTTTCAAACCACAAAAAAGTATAAAACAACAACAGTTTCATGATTTTGAGTGTTGATTTTATTTCAAGTTAAAATAGTTTTAAGGTTTCCACTCCTGGAGCTCTATTTCTGTTCCTATCTACGAAAGAGTTTGAGGGGGAAACAAACAAACTTCCCAAATCAAAACCAATTGAGTCCATCATTCCAGGGGCAAAAACAAACATATCCCGAGATGGACAAAAGCAGGCCACTCCTGTCATATGCACATACAAGTATTAAGCACAGACAAAACCACTTCTCATTCAAGCTTTCATCTCTCTTCTGCAGGTAACACTGGTCTCCATTGCTGTTCAGCATCTGCTAAGATTCCTCAACTGCAACCTGCATTGCACACTGCTAGGAACATCACCCCCCTCCCCCTGGCTCTCAAAAAGGTTGCTCTGTCAAGCACAACACCAAAAGCCCTCTTCAGCAAAATAATCGTTGGACTAAAATGATAGCAAAAAATAAATCTACCCCAAAATAACTTTTGTCTGCTTGCATGAAGTATATACAGGAAAGTGGTGGGGAGATACACCAATCTTGAACACATACTGCAAGCATTTAAGAAAAAAAAGCATTGCCCATTCTAAAAGCACCATAGTATTACTGAAACAACCACTCATTTACTTGGTTTCTCTGCTGTAACACTGGTTGCATGATGTTTTCAAGTGCAGCCTTGCCCCTAATGCAGTCTAAATCATAACATTCTGCACAGTTTCACAGTCTTAAAGTGGCTACAACAAGAAGCTGATTTATGAGTTCTCTCTAAAACAGAGAAGCCTTTCTTTGCCAGAAGTTTCAAAGTCTACTGGCATTAGAATTTTATATGAACACTGAATTTCCTTTCTGTCTTGCCTCCCTGTTCAATAGAACAGGGTCACATAAAATGTTTTTGCTACTGTCAGGATACGAAAGGGCACCATTTTTGATTGAAACCTGGCATTTTAACTGTTCTGATTCAGGTAACAAATCAGTCAGCACGTAGGAGGTGCACAGCCATTTATCTACGTAATTCAAGGGCATTCGAGCATGTAGAGAAGCTGCTATGTTCTGACACAAAAAGTTACTCTGTTTCTAGTAAGGTATGGCTGAATGTCTGCTATACAGAATCAGAATCAGTGTCAGAGTGAGATACATCGCTGAGACCACAGAGTCCAACCTAAGCCCTTATACCAGTTTGCCAGCTGGACTGTGGCACTGAGCGCTACATTGCCTTTCCCTGGAGACTTCCAGAGATAGTGACTCCATCACCTCCCTGGGCAGCCCCATCCAATGTCTAATCACCCTTCCTCGAAAAAACTCCTCCTAATGCCCATCCTAAACCCTAGACAGAGCTTTAGACTGTATGTATGCTACAACACATATCCAAAGCCCTAGTGACAAGCTAAAGCACTAAAATTAAAACCAAGCCTGTATCGGAGTGTAACATCTAGCATCAGAAGGAGCTACAGTAATCACGCCTAAAATTTTCCCTACTGACATTTGCAAGGAAGAGTACTTTTTGCTCTTTACAGATGGAAAATCAGCCTAAATAATTTCAGGTCCTCTGTTGTTGTCATCATCTATAAGTTTACCTATCTGTAAACCAGGCTACAAAAGACATACCATATAATGGTTGCGGTTGGGATGGAGCCTGATGATCACATAGTTCTAAGCCCCCCAACAAGAGCAGGAACACTTTTCACGAGAGCAGGTTGCTCAGAGCCCCATTCAGCGGACCTTCCATTCAATAAGCCTCCCGTTGTTGGTTCAACGCAACCGAGCCTTTCTCCCTACCCGACTTCAGCCTCACTTAAAGTACCTGCAAACGCTCAGGACGGCCGCCAGCGGTCACAGCTACCTTTTCCGCAGGCAGTGAAAGCAGCAGGTCAGCGGTTAAGAGTCTCACAGCGGGATTTACGGGAAATTAAGCCCTCCATTCCCTGTTGCAATTGACAGCGCTCCTCTCAGCCCCAGCACCTGCTCCAGCCTCAGCACTTTATTACGGAGGACACGACGCCGCAGCCGAGGCGACTCCCCCACCACCGCCCGGGCAGCCTCGGCCCCGGGGAGCCCCGGCCCCGCACACCCCGTCCCGCCGCCCTACCCGGGATGGCGAGGTTGGAGAGCGGCCGGGAGCGCAGTGCGGGCGGTAGCGAGCCCATCCAGTCCGCGTTGCCGTCGGCCATGGCCCCCACGGCGCCGCGCCCCCGGCTCTCCCTCATGGCTGGCCGGCTGGCTGCCGGGCGTGCGGCGCGGCCAGGCCGGCCCGGCCAGGGTAGCACCGCCACCCGCCGCAGTTATGTAACCGAGGTGACATCACGGGGCAGGGCGGATCACCACTGGCCGCCTCCCCGCGCCCCGCCTCTGGTCCCGCCCCCTGGTGGGGTCGATGGGCTGAGATTGCGGCGTCCATGGAATCCCAGCGGGATGGGGTGGTTACCAGGCCCTGCAGGGCCCTGTGCCCACCGGCCTGCTCCAGCACGCAGAGCTCGGGGCACATGGCACAGAATAGCGTCCAGACGGGTCTGGTATGCCTCCGGTATGCCACCCTGTGCAATCTGTTCTGGTGCCCGGTTGCTGCTCAGGGAGAAAGTTCTTTCTCGTGTTCAGGGGGAACTTCCTGGGAGTCAGTTTCTGGCCATGGCCTCTGCTCCTTGCTGGGCACGACCGAGCACAGCCTGGCTCCATCCCGCTGACACGCTCCCTTCAGATACTGATAGACATTGACGAGGTCCCCTCTCAAGCTTCTCCAGACCGAACATGCCCAGCTCCCTCAGCCGTTCCAATCAGAGAGACACCAGTCCCCGTAAATTCGTCCATTCCCTCTTCCGAGGCACCTGAGAAGCTACCCCCAGCATAGAGGGCCAGCACCTCGGTTTTATGATGCTGGCTGGTGAGCTCAGTGTGTTACCTGGAGAGATTTACACACTGTGTCTGGCAAGAGCCAACATGGCAGCAGAAGGTTTAAAGAAGCAAGGTAGGACGGACTCAATGCCACGCTACCTGCTCTTCCACAATTCCCTTTCCCCAACAGTCTCACACGTAACCTTTCACTGCATTTGGTTGTTGGGGAAAGAATCTTCTCCAAAATAATTTCTGGATTTGCCATGACACACAAATTTGATGTTCTAAGATACACTTTTCCTGCCTTGCATTCTTATGTGACTTTGAAGGATAATGCTTTGTGAACAAGTTCTCTTAACTGCTCCTTAAAAATATGTACAAACATACTATTTCCATACTCTTCCCATAGGGTATAGAGATGACCAGGTATACAAGACTGAGACCTATTCCATCACATGTTAGTGAAAAAAAACCCCAAAAAATAAAAATCACAACTATAATTCCGAAAGATAATTTTTACTGTCAAATTACTAAAGGCTGAATACAAAATACCAAAGATATGTATTTTGGAATTCCTCTGTTTTGTCTGTAAGGAAGTATTTTTCAATTAAGCAGGTATTTTTCATTTGGTATATTACAGTTTGCACATTATTCACAGAATACTTTAATTGATATACAGTGAAACTGCTGACTGAACTGTATATTTAAAGTATACATGTATTACAATGTATTTGTAAATACACATTAACTATATATTTTCATAGAATACAACCAGAATCTATCTCCTTCCATGAGTCAGCATTTTCCTTCTCAAGGAAGCCAACAAAGACATTTTACTTTTAGGTCTTTGATATTGAAGAAGCTTAAAACCAGTGTAATTTGTATTACAAATTTTCACAAGGCACTCCTGACCCTCACACTCAAGAAAGAACATGGAGGGTAGGTTCTGCATGCATTGCATTGTCCTGGAGCCCTGCTCCCCCTTCCCATTAAGATCACACCTGCCCCGATGTAGGAAACAGCAGGGTACGCTCTTGAAAGCCATGTGTATGAGATCATGAACATTTTCTCTTTCGAATAAATTTATATCTTCAACTAAGAGAGTGGTTATGTTATGTGGGAGCTCCAAACAGTCCCCACTCCTGCAAGTTTATCTCCTTTAAATATCCGTTCTACTGTACGTTATTCGCTCTCTCATGCTCCCACCTTTGCAGCTTGTGGCTGTCCAGGAAAGGAGCGCTTGAGAACACCTTGAATGCAGCTGGCAACTGCGGCAGTGACAAGTGTAGCTTTTCATGATGAGAAAGCCTTGCAGTTTAGGGGTAGCCACTTCACAGAGGTTGGTATGTTCCCACGGACATCTTTTTGCCTTTGGCAGGGAAACTGTAAACACTGAAGTCTAGAACCAAAACTATAAGGCTGACTACTGACGCAGTACTGCTGGGTGTCCTTGCCAGCCCCCATCCTGCATTTCCCATCTCTCAAAGGACATAAAGATGGGGTGTGTATGACAGGCAACAGAGTCTGAAGAGGAACAGTAGGGTGTGCCCTGACATGGGAGAAGGAATCTAATCATATCCACCATGACAGCAGGTCTTAGCAGTCCTCTGCAATCAGATCAGCTAGAAAAGAGGGGTTTACAGCTGAAGCAGGAAGAATCTCAAACCTTCTCCCATCACTCTTTATGGTACTGGAGAATGTGACAGCATCGGGGTACTTCCATGCTACCACAGTACAGTGACTTTCTCCCTTGTGCACAGAGTTTCAGCACCCCTGGGGCTATGATGTGCAGGGTGAGCACACTTTGGCTCTTGTGGTTAAGATGATACAGATGGTCAAGATCTCCAGCCTGCAAAGGACATTTAGACTGGGTGGGACACCATCAGCTTGCAACCAGAATGGTAAGGGAAGGAGGACATGCGTTCATTCAGTGTTGTGAGGTGAGACTTCAGCTGTGAGCATCAGATGTGGTGCACAGACACTTGCCAGCAGTAACCACTAGCAAAACTTTCTTGTGGTCCAAAAAATCCTTCCTTTTCTAAGAAAGAAGAGTTTAAATTACCTGTTGCCTCCACAAAACCTCAACCTCTTTCCATCTACACAAAACTTTGTAATTTTCTTCTGTAATCAGTACCAAACCTTGCGATCATGATCATTAATTGAGATAGCCAGAGGGAACAAATGCCATTAATAATACAATTTTATTTTCCACAGACTAAACTCACAAATTATGTAGGGTCTTGTCACTTGAGACCATTCAAATACTCCACTTCAGCTAGTATGTAAGTGGCTGCAAAAATGAATGCCTAAGCAGATGGGGAAAACATCACATTTTTGACATTTTAAAATTCTGTATCAAGGTCAGTAGGTTGTTGTATTTTTCCATGTTGCATATGAATCACATCCAGCAATGAGGATAACCTGACCAAAACTTTACTATCAATTTTTCCTCATAGATTATATAGTCACATTTATGCCTTATGTGGATGTACTGAGAGCTCAGCTATTCCCTCTTGCCTGGGTGCAGAGCACAAGTCAATGTCACAGACAGCCCAGACAATCTAGCAGCTCAAATCCCATTCCCATCCTTCTAACCCTCCTGTTTCAAATGCATAGTAAAAAGATTAGCTGTGCAGATCAGGCTGATGCTATTTAAGCACCAAGAGGCATATGGTTTTCACTGTTAGCCAATTCCAAACACACAAATGTGGTTTATTTCAATTTTAATACGTGGGCTGCCATATACAGGATATAAATCCAGAACAACGAACTTTTAAAAGAGCTTTAAAGGAACTGAAAATAAGCTGATAATATCGGGTGCTACAGGGAGCTTAGCCTCTTTCTCCTTACCACACTGAATACCTTGATAACACATCCCATTCTTAAACAGGCGTCATTTCCACTGTTAGAAAGCTTTCTGTTAATGTTTTAAGAATCTTTCTTTTCGGCCAGAAGTCTACAGTGCCATGTAAATTCCAAATCCTTACAATGCAATTTATCAGCAGACAAGAGATCAAATGAGTTATTTGAACAGCTTCTGTGTCTTCTGTGTATTTGAAAGGCCACTTTGTTGCTGATGAGAAGTGCAGGATTCATTCACAGACAGAGAAGCTAATTGCTCAACATTTCATGTAAGTATACTCAGACTCTTCCAAGCTGTTCATTACCATTTTTACCCTGACTGCAATGGAATCATTTAACATCTCAAACCATCAGACACACACAATCACAAAGCTCTGCAGACATCACTGCATTTAAAACGCCACTTCTTTCAAGTGCACTGCAAGTAGTGGTGTTCATTTCCCATTTTACATCAAGTCAGAATACCACTGCTACTATCACAGTTTTTGCACTTCCTAAGCCCATTGCAAATACTTAGATTTCTATCATACAAAATATACCCTGTGTAATATTGACTTACCCTCCCTTATCTGCCCACCACTCATAGCCTCAGTGTCAGTTCTATCAATATATTACCTCCTTCTCTCTCTCCCTTTGTTTGCTGTAAGCCAAGCCCAGGCATCTGCGAGCTGTATGTTTGACAATAGTGAGCTATTCAATTCTTCGTTTACACCACATGAGGGTGTTTCAGGCTGTGCTGGATGCCAGAATCAATCTGGAAGTCATCCCGTTTGGAAAGGAACCAAGGGACAAACAGATACATTATTTTTCCACTGATTAAAAGTTTTATCAGGGCAAACTTTGAACAGGAGACTTTGAAAGGAAAAAGATGAAACATCATAAACTAGAAAACAGATGGAAGAGGAATTTTAAAGACATAATCAGATATTCTCTGAAATCAAATAATCTTTCCTGTGGAGTTCCCTGAGCTTTGTCTTGTCTTTAAGGAATAATTTAAAATATAATATGATTTCATATTATTTTTATGAAAATCTCCTTTGATGGGATTAAGCAATCATTATCCCCCTTGTCCTAGAGTGATTTTATGATGCTTGTATCCCCAATAGTCTGTTCTGTGTATGCTGGATGTTATATTCTGTGCCTTCAAGATGGATTCCGAGAGCGAAGGCGGGGAGAAGAAGAAGCACAGAGTTTGTTATCAGAGACTGCAGTGACTCCTCCACACTCTGCCCTGGACTGTGTTGTCTGGGCACGGATGGAGGAGAACAGAGCTCTCCTTTGCTTTTTAGTTAGTGTTAGCTAGCTGAAGCAGCGAAGCCTTCCCTGAACTGTTTTCCTCTCCCTCTCCTTGGAACTGTTGGAACCTGCTCCGGACGGGGACCCAGGGAAGCACCGAGAGCTTTGGGCACTTTGTGGCCCACACGCACTGGGCCTGCTCTGGGCAGCGGCCTTGCCAGTGCCGGAGGGACTGACAACGGAGCGACCCCCACAGGAGAGACTTTCTGAATTTGTCATCTCGTCAGAGTGGTGAATGAGTTTTGTAATCCGATATTGTTCATTTTTGTGCGGGGGGAGTGCTTTGCCTGTTAAATAAACAGGTTTTTCCACCACTCTCTGATGAATTTTTTCTCAAACCGGTTGTGGGGAGGGGCCACGTGGTTTGTTTTCTGGGGAGACCCCCTTTTGGAGGTTTTTTCTCCCAAATTTGCCCTAAACCAGGACACCCCTACATAAGCTTTTTGGAGCTTTCCATTGGTTTACTGCTCAAAAGTTATTTGCAGAGTCAGGAATAATTGCTTACTAACATAATAAATAAAACCAATTTTCTCCTTTGTGTCCTGCTTCTTCTAGAGTCAAAGCATACACAGATTTTTCTGTTATAAATGCCACGAGCCAATTCATTAATCAAATAAAAATAAATTTTATTTGACAATAATTTTAGTCTATTAGCAAAAAGCCACAATGTAGGAAACAGCGTCGAGCCCGGGAGTCGACACTGGGTGAACTGTGATCTGACCTCTACCACATCTAATACCCTGTGTACAGGCCAGAGTCTTGGTCTGCTCGGTTTTTATACAGTTTATTTTGCCTGTGGCCGAATCTATTCAGCTTCTTTCAGTCTCTTCATATTCATGCTCAGTCTTTCTCTGCATCGGCTGAGACAGTGGGGTTCCCGGAAGATCATGAATGCTTGATGTGGTTATCTGGAGCCAGGTGTGGAGTGTGAATGTTCCTGACCATCCTGGTTATCTGGATCTGATATCGTCATCGGGTACTTATCGTTGGGTGTACCTTGGGGAAGAGTCCATCTCCGGCTCAGCCACGTCTTTGGAGTTGCTAATCTGTCTCCTCCGGGGTCATTAGTGGTTTTGCAAGTGTCTCCCTTTGGCCCGGAGTGTGGTCATTGGGAAATATCCCTTACAAATATTTTGATTTATACTTTATACATTAATCCATACAACTCATGGGCACGAATTACCTTAGTTACATATAACATTTCTAATGTTTGCCACTTCTAACACATGATGACTTTAAATCCAGCAAAGACCATGCAAAGTAACCAATACCCTGTGCTGGTTAGCAGGTATAATTTCTGTGCACAGCTTTATAAAGCAAACACAGACACTGAAACGAAGCTGGAGAACTTCTCAAGGCTTTCAACACGGCTGCAAGGAGGAGAACATTCCTGAAAAGAGAAAACTCCACACATCTGTATTAAGATGGGTGAAACAGCCCATCCCAGGAAATCCCAAGTGGCAAAGCCTATTATCAGCCACTGTTATCTAGTGAGTCTGGCACTGGGATGGCCAGGGAGCCTGTGCTCTCCCACAGCCTGCTCCCTGCTCCCAGGCACTGCCACACCTCTGCCTGCATTCCAATTACTAGAGCACAGCGTGCAAACTATAGGGGTGCTTCTTAAATAAACAAGCCAAGCTTAATTAATTTACAGGACCAAAAGGTGCCTTGTAAGAGAAGCCGCTGCACTACTGTTTAAAAAGGATGTGTGATTCAGAGTGAGGCAAAAGGTAATTCAGAGGGATTAAGGCTTGGGATGGCTGTCAGGTGTGCTAGGAGCAGGGCATCATCTAAGCTCAGAGCTGTCCCCTCTGTTGTCAGAGGTTGAAACCAGGCTGAGGACATGTGTCTGCTCCAGGCACCCTACAGGCTTGGGGCTGGCAGCCTTTCCTGGACCTCCGTCAGTAGGGGCAGGAATTCAAACCACAGAGTACTGGGAAGGGTCACTCACTCCACTGCAATCCCCAGGCCTTGCCACTGACTTCACAATGCACAATAGCAACTGCAAATACTGAGAACAAATTCCTTCCTTTTATCACTTTTTTCCCCTCACCCTCCAGCATTCACCATCTCCTCAGGAGCAGATGAAAACCACTTGTGCATAAAACCACCTACCTAGCTGCTTAGCTTTCCAGTGTGTTGCTTTTACAGCTGTGTAATGCAGGTATTAAAGACCATATACAGCAGGCCCAGCTAATTCCACAGTATGACATTACATGCTATTAAGTGACCTCAGATTCTGACTTGGGTCTGCTTTACAGGTTTCATTGTATCATGGATTTGCATTTAGCAATGTGGTTTTGGCTGGGGTAGAGTTCATTCTCTTCATAGTATCTGGTATGAGGTTTTATGAGCTGGTGTTTTGGATTTATGATAGAAACAGTGTTGATAATGAGATTATTTCCATTACTGCTGAGCAGAGCTTACACAATGTCAAAGCCTTTTCTGCCTCTCACCCCACCACTGAGTGGGCTGGGTGAGACAACAAGGAGTTGTGAGGCGACACAGCTGGGACAGCTGGCCCCAGGTGACCACAGCAATGTCCATATGGTGTCATGTTTGGAATATAAAGCTGGGTAAGAAGAAGGAAGAGGAGGACATGCAGAGTGATGGTGTTTTGCCTTCCCAATCCACCATTACACTTGATAGAGTCTGGCTTTCCTGGCATTGACTGAACACATGCCTGCCCATAGGAAGCAGTGAATATTTTCCTTGTTTCTCTTTGATAGCGTGCAGCTTTTCTTTTTCCTATTAAACTGTCTTTATCTCAGCCCATGATTTTTCTTACTTTTACTTTTCCAGTTGTCTCTCCATCCTACTGGTGGAGAGATCTGCCAGCTGGGGTTAAACCACAACAAACATTTAAGACTCTTAAAAAATCTTTGCTATACCCACACAGCAAGCTTTGAACATTTTCCACTTGCAGGAAAACTTTTATCTAATACTCCCATAGCCACCTTCAAGCATCTGGTAACTTGACCTGGGCCAAATAATTCCAGAGTTGACAAAACCCAAGTCCAAGCCAATGATTCCAGCTTACATAGTTGGGCAGCAGCTGCCAAAAATAATCACTGAATCATAGAATGGTCTGAGTTTAAAGAAATCCCAGAGTTATCATCTAGTTCCAACCCCTCTGCCATGAGTGGGGACATTTTCCACTAGACAAGGTTGCTCAATGCCCCATCTAGCCTGTCCTTGAACACTTCAGGGATGGGACAGCTGGAGTTCCTGCAGTTGAGTAGGTTTTTGTGTATGTGTGGTTTTTTGGTTTTTGTTTGTTTTTTCTTTAAAACGGGTCAATTTTGAACTAAATTACAGTTCTCGAGTAAACTATATCTTCCATTCTTATCGTGGTGAGGAGCAGATAGAGGCAAACATGAACATAAACCATCCGACACCAAATTTACCTGCAGAAAACCAGGAAGATGGGGCTAGCGCGGGGGGGATTTCCTCCCTCGGGTCCCAATTTGTTGGCTGCCCCTTTCCCTGATCCCTCTCTGAAGCCGGCAGAGGACGGCAGGCACCCTCGTTCTGCTCGTCCCTCCGCCCCGGGATAGGGAGGGACACCGCTGCATTCCCGCGCTGCGCCGGTGGGACAGGACGAGGACCGGGACTGCGCTACGGGGCTGGACGAGAGAGGAGGGACGGGGCGGGAACGGGGAAGGGACGGGGCGGGAACGGGGAGGGGACGGGGCGGGACGAGAGGCGGGGACGGCCCCACCGGCCGCCGGGGGCGGGGGCGCGGCG
>VWZV01011121.1:373154-519033 GCA_013397155.1 Irena cyanogastra
GGGGGGGGGCGGCCGCCGTGCCCGCCCGCGTGTCCCGGCGCAGGGATTCGAGAGGAAAGGAAAGCTTTCGGGAGAGGTTGGAAGCGCCCCAGCCAGGGAATCTCTTCCGGGCATCATTACCCTGCGGAGCACCGCTTGCAGAGACAGCAACAGCAGCAGCAGCCTTCGGGGATGGGCCGTCGGGTGACACCCACGAGCGCTGCTCACGGTCAGAGGGAACATCTCCAGCCAGAAGCAACCGTGGAGATCAGAATACCCGAGAAAATAAAATAGACCCCTTCGGCGTGTATGGTACGGACAGTCATCCTTGTCTAACGGCAAGGAGGAACGTCCTGGCTCTCCACACCTCTTGGAATATTGTTATCCGTCTGGGTTTTTTGTTTGTTTGTTTGGTTTTTGTTTGCTTTTTTTTAAATTGTTGTTCTTGTTTTTTTCCAATTTATTTTTTAAGGGCAACAATCTGCCTTCTTTTGCAGTGATGGATAATATGATAATATTATAATATATGACAAAAGTTAATAATATGACAAAAGTTAAACAACTGTGCTTCTACAACACAGACAAGACATGCTCAAATTAACATTGACCCATGCATAGAAGGTCGGTATAGTTTTATAAGAAACAAAGTGTTTTCTGTTCAGCACAGATGATGGATTTAGAACTGCTTGTACTATAATGTAAATAATACAACGAAATACTCCAAAAAGATCTGTTAGATCATTCTTTCCAGTAAGCCATTCATTTAATTTAAAGTCCTAGGAAATACAGTGCTCTGAACCCTGACACTCATTGACCAGTGTTTAGCAGTAAATAAAGCAAATCCCACTCCTAGATCAGAATATCAATTTTAAGCTTGACATGATTGAATTTTAGCTGATTTGCATTAATTACAGAAATACCATTGTGGTAACAATACATTTCCAAGCGAGCTTAGAGGGATGGTTTCTTGGCTGCCTGAAGGTGCTGTAATTGCTGCCAAAAGCAGTGCTCCTCTTGCAGCTCTCGTGCGTTGCACTGGTGATGACACAGCTGCTGACCTGGCTGAGACCTGTGCAGAGGACCAACCCCAGCCCACCCTTTGCATTATCATTTATTCATTAGTGTCAGTATGAGGAAATCTGTAGCTTGGGCAGAACAGGGGGAAGACTGGATCATCACTTTCACAGGCTTAAGCCACCTGGGAAACTACCCCTGAGGTCTTGGAAAATGTGAAGATAGCAAATGATGGAAACTCATTAAGACCAAAGAAAAATAAAATTATTACATTTTTTTCCCTTCACGTATACTGTAAATATAAATCCTGAAAAGCAGACTTAAAAGTAAGTATTATTTCAAAGGCATAGCACTTCCAAAAGGACTAGAATTTTCCATTATCTTTAGGCTTGCTTCAGTCCTTAAGTGTCTAGATCAAAATTGACTTTCTTGTGACTTCACCGATGACACCTGGGAATTCTTTGCATACACTTGCACCAGGACCAGTGATCTTTCATCTCACCAACCACCCTCCATGATCCAGTGCTGCTATCCTGTGCCAAGAGATGCAGGTTATTTTCTTTCTGTGTGTGGTGCTGATTCTTTCTTTTGGTTTCACAGTGATAGGAAATTATATGTTGGGTTATGTTATTCCACAGTAAAAATAAATAATTGCAAGAACAGCTCGTGTAGGTCTCAAAATCTTGTATTCAGCCACCATTTCCTGTGTAACTGTGGTGTCCATATGGCAGAGTTGTCATCTCTATACATTTAATAGATGGACAAGCTTCAACACTCTTCAGTCGGGCTGGCAGACTGATGTGTTAATCTGCTACCATGGACAAGACAGCAAATTCTCAGTTGATCACCCAATTCAAATCAAGCACGTGTAATCTCACAGTGACACTCACTACGCTGTTTGCATACATAGAGATACACAGGATGAAAGAAGTGTCCTAAGGAGTGCTCAGCTTCCAAAATTAATGTCATGTAGGAGCTCTGAATTTTAATATGGGTCATTACTACCAAGCTCCTGTAACCACTGTTCTAGAGACAGAGTCTTTTAAGTGTGTCAGTCTTCTGTGTGCTACACAAGGGGTGCAGGTGATGTTACAGGTTTTCCAGTTCGTGGCAGGATGGGGGAATCCCATCAAACTCTACCATGGAGGTGTACTTTATTGGAGGTGGTGATGGCTTGAAAGATGGAGGCCTGTTCATACTGAAACAGAAGAGAGAAAATGCACTATCACACAAAAGTAGCATAAAAGACAGTTGTAAAATGTTCACAGGAGGAGCTGGATTGGCACTGAGTCATTGTAAGAGCACCTGACATTAGCTCTCACATACTGCGACTTCACTGAGTCTGTTTTATAACTCCAGCACACCTCCTGCTATTAATTTGACTTTCGTAGCTCCCACCACACAGTTTTATTTCATTCATGTTTTAAAAGAACAGAACATGGTCCTGATGAACTGTTCAAAACCCTCGCATGGGCCGTTTGCTCACACTGCTGTCTGAAAGTATATTTAAAGACTTGTAACTTTTTTTTATCAATTTATAAATAAAGGTCCCATCTCAAATTAGTTTAAAAAATCAATCCTGTTTTTATCTTTGATATACAGGATTTGCAGTTGTGTTTCAAGAGGGTTATCTAGAATCATAGGTAATTAATTATAACTATGATTTTTTGAGTATTTTAGTAATCTTAGTAAGATTTAAAATAATTGTCTCTTAGATATTGCTTTCACCAGTAGATCTTGGAGTGCTTTAGTAGGGAATCAAACTTTGGTAATAATTACATACTCAATGCTTCTTTGAGTGGGATTGAATTTTGGGTAGCCTACTTTCACATATATTATTCAAAAGTCAAATAGAGCTGCCCTAGAAGTACAATTTCATTAAAACATGTCCTCAAGTAACCATAGAAAATGAGAGAGCAAAAGCAGCTGGCAGGAGGCTAATAGAAATTGAGGGCTCTGGGGACAAAAATTGACTGTTATTCTTCCCTTACACCCTGAAGCTGCAGTGCAGCTTATTTCTTAAAGTTTATTTTAAAGATAACCCACAGAACAGATGAAAGGACTGAGAACACTCTACATACTGCTGTATGAAAAAAATGGCATTAGTGATCCATGTACTTAAAGGCCTTGTGTGCTATGCGTCGTCTCAAATGAAAATGTATAAATCCAAACAGCTGGGTTAGAGTTGGTGCTGCCCTCTGTGCCATCCCTCCCACCCCTGTGGCCCCATTCACTGGTACTTACATCTCTTTCAGGTACTGACACCATCTCCTGATGCCTAAAGCTACCAGAGCACTGCAGAAGAGGAGCAGGACAGCTACCACTGTTGGCCAGAGGAAGCGACTGGCTTTGGTGTTCCTCCCATCACCTGTAAGGGACACACAGAGCTCATCTGAATGTCCTCAGAGAGGAGGGAAATCGGGGCTTGCTGCCTGTGGCTCACTGCTCCCTGCTCTGCACAGCACTGGTGTCCGTGCAGCCCCTCATCACCAGGCTGAGGATCTCAAACTCTGAGCATTGCTGCTCTCATTTATGGACTTAGCCGACTTTTGTTCTGACTGGGTGTGTGAGCTGATTTCAGCCACCCACTGGTTCACTTGGCAAGATTATTTAGGCACAGCCCAGAGGGCATTTAATCCAAAACCCATTGGCTTTCTCTGTTCCCCTGTGAACTGCTCTGTGAGAAGCTGCATGTTGCAGTGCAGACGGGCACATCTGCCCACCTCAGCCCTCCTTCCCAATGGTTTATTTTTCACATCACTGACACCAGATCCTTCCAAAACATCTGCCAAGGGCTCAGCTGCCTTTTGAGGTGAGCTCTTGTCAGCAGCACAGCATTCAAGTCCCATTTCAGCTGCTTCTCCCCACTGCAGTGCTGGAATTCCCCTCCCCTTCCCCATTCTGCACAGCCACCCTTGGGAGTGCTGACAGAGGTCCCCTCAGGTCCTGGGTATGGAGAAGAAGGAGAGAAGGAGCACAGTCCTCCTCCAGCTGCCAGAGGGTGCAGCAGTGGCCTGGGTGCCAGAGAGATCCATGGGCCATACGCCTCAATGTCACTTCCCGTTGTGCTGGCATCACCACCCTGTGCAAGCCTGGCCACACTGGTATGTCACCCAGGCTGGGTCTTACCCACCACAGCAACCAGTGCTGCGGCCAGTCCACCATGCTGCATGAGCCTTGAGATCTCCCTGGGGCACAAGAATGTCACTGGCCAGCTTTTGCTGCTGGAACAAAGCATGCACGGGAGCTTTGCTTGCAGATGGAGGGAGAAGGCTTCAACAAGCCTGTGACAATCTGTGATATGAGGATACAGCAGCTGTGACTCCTCTTTTCATCTCTTTACCCTTTTTTTTGAAATCTCCTGTTCAAATGGACATGATGCTCCAGGTTTGTGCTTCTGCAGTGGCATGCTGAAAGAAGAGGATTTGTAGGATAATGTCTCACCAGTACTGTTCAGCAGGCTGCTGGTAGGAAAGAAATCTTTTCTCCTGGTAACTGAAATTGTCTGGTCTGTGGTGCTGTAGGACAGGTTACCTATAAAGATATGGGCACAGAACATTTTTAGTAACTTACTTGGTTTTTTAAAAATGAAGGTTGTCTTTTGAACCCTCTGTTATTCACCCAGCTATAAAAAGGAAATCAAGTTCCAGGATCAGGGTGTAAAACTTCACTTGGCAAGATGCCTACATTTTTGGCCTACAATCTGGTGTTGGATAAAAAATGTGCTTTTATCAAAGTGAATATTATAAGAGGAGAGGGGAAGGGAAGGGGAGGGGAGGGGAGGAAAGAAAGAGAAAGGAAAGAAAGAAAGAAAGAAAGAAAGAAAGAAAGAAAGAAAGAAAGAAAAAGAAAGAGACAGAAAGAGAGAAAGAAAGCCTGTTAGCCTGTTAAGATGTTCCAGCAAGCCAGCATTGAGCCAGCTTTGAGCAGCACAGGGAATAATAAGCTTTTTACCTCTTTGATGGTAATGAGAAACCTAAAGATATTAAGTGATTTAGTAGCAACATGAAGAGTCTGCCTTTGTCATGACTGAGCAAAACCTCAGTGTCTACTCTGTGTCAAGTACTGTCTGAACCACAAAAATCATCTATCATCTTTTTTTCCCCTTCCTACTGATGCTTAAGATCAGTGCTCCATAAGGATACATTTCTGTTTTTTCTAGCCATCTCCACACTCACAGCTTCTGAAATAATGGCTAGAATACTCAACTAGACAATGGCACAGCATTTCCAGAGCTCCCATAGCACTTTGGATGTGGAGATTCAGTGGTGGAATCATTCAAATTTGTACAAAAATAAATAATGACCTTCAATTATCTTACAAGCCTGTACATGACAACTTCATTAGGCTCTACTGTGGCTATTTTGGACTCTTTGAGTTTCTCTGATGCAAACAACAAATGAAATAACAGGGGAACCTGTAAGTCTCTGATATAACTACTGATTTATAAATCCAAGACAAAAACTCAGCTTTAAATGATGCAAAATGACTAACCAGACAGAACCAAGGAAATCTCTTTATTGTGAGATGCCTGCTGGCTTTGACTGAAATTGAGAGTTCAAGAGTGAATGTGTGTGTGTGTGTATGTATGCATGTATGTGTGCATTAAAAAGATGTATGAAAATCAGTCAAATTTTAGGGTATTCTAAAAATTCACTGAGATTTTTGGATATTAATTCAGTTCTTTTCCTCTTGCTTATTAAGTATTTGATTTTATGTGAATAGGCATGACAGCTCACATTTGTAAAATGCATGGCATTTTACAAAGTTGTATACAAAAAAAAGGGTACACACTTAGAGATCTGATAGCACTGTGCTCTATACAGCACATTGATGAGCACTGTTTGTTCTTATTTACATAATGGATTGTGTTAGAGCATCCCAGGACCACAATGATAATGGTAATCATTGCTGTAGGAGCCCAGGGAGGGCACAGGGATACATGTATATTCCTCAGCAGACTCACTGGTGCCTAAGTGCTCTGAAACTGCCCTCAATTACAGCTGCTGGACCGAGGATCCTTCAGGGCCATTATCTCTTAGCTGGTGTTCAGGCAGGCACAGGTGTAGGGAAGCAGTGGCAGGGATGTGGAGATGAGTGGAGCAATGCGTGGTATCCTCTGCAAATAGTAGAGTAATTCAGCACGCTTTTAGCAAAAATTGCAACCAGCAAGCTGTGCAAGAGCAGAATTGCGAAGCATTAGAAGCTGTCACAAGGTTGTGGTATAAATGCATGGTTGTGGGTTGTATGAGGCTAGATAACCACCAGAGTGCTACCAAAAATACATTCACAAAATGGAAAGCGGCTGCTACATTTGTGCCTCATCCAAAAGACAACTCCCATGCAAATGCAAATGCACATTGACAGGTCCTGACTGTTCCAAAAGCACAAAGGCAAACCAAGATGTTAGAAAAGGAAGTCACTTTGAGCTTTATATTGCTGAGCAGAGATTTTCGAAAGGGAAAGACTAGTGAGAAAATGTTCACCCTAGGGTTTTTTAATTGATTTATTGATCTTTTATGAGGCAGTCTTTCAATGTTCCGTTAGCCAGCCTTCATTACTCCATATTATCTCATTATTTCACTGCTGCTCTGGGATTTTGTTTAGCTTCTCTGGCAATTTATTTCATCTATAAACTACCTTCAGCACTCTCTACATTTGCCCAGCAACTATCTCAATTGCAATATTATTGAAATAAATATGTCTAATGAAACTGGGATACTCAAATGTTTTTTCATTCCTCTTTTGCCACTGCAAATCCTAGACAGGTTGGAAACCCAAGCCTTTATCTTCTAACTTAGTGGAACTCAACAGGGAAATTTCTTCTGTGAAGTATTGAAAATCTGGTACACATGACTTTGGCCTCTGCTCAGACACAACTTTTCCATGCTTAGTAATAATTTTTGCATGGTAATGTGGTGACTCTCAACTAGCAGCTGAAAATAAGCACCACAGAACTAATGCTCTGAGAAAAGGCATCACAAATTGAGGACCTGAGGACCTGCTGCTGTGGTTTTTGCAAGATGCTCCAGATTACCGTAGGTTTGCAACCCGATATTCACTAAGCTGGTGCCACATTTGTGCTTTGGCTTCATAACTCCTCTGTTGCAGTCCTGTGAAGCAAAGGAGATGCGTTGTCTACTCATGTGCTGTTGTCAAAGTCTCACTGAATGCTCTGGCACTGGTGTAGCCTTTTGCGCCTGTGGTAGAAGCCAGTGCTCCTGCTGTAGAGCACACAAGCTTGTAAAAATTGCTGTAGGGAACTGTATCACTTGTTTTTCATTTTTCCCCTCTTTCTTCCCTGTTTTCTGACCAATGAGGTCAAACAGGTGTAGCCCACTACTCGAGTTGCTGGCTTCCCTCAGACAGGCATGACACAATGCTGTGTCTGGTTTGAAAGCCTATCACAAGCTAAAAAGTCAAGAGGAGTTTTATTGCAATAAGGTAAATAAACTTAGACAAAACATTTGGAGCATTTTTATATTTCAGCTTAGTTTCAGGCAAACCTCAGGAGCTTAGGCACACTGGCTTTTTTTGACCTGAAACCAGTAGAGCAATGAACAAACACATAAATCAGAATTTAGACAGGATGTCACCAGCTCCAGTGAAACAAAACTGTTTTCCCAAATACCAAAAGGATGTTTTGAAAAAGTTAGACTACAAGAGTCACAGCTGCAATGTCTGATGCCACATACCAACTTATTTAACATTTTCCTTTAAGCATTTTTAAGCGCTAAGATTTCCAGAACTCAGCTAGGTATTTATCTGATATTCAAACACAGACAGATGGTGGCTAGCATGTAGACCTTCCTTTTCCCAAGAGAACTATTTTGCATTTACTAAAAAGAATCCATATTTCTTAACAACTGTCTTGGAAAAATATCATTTTGGAAAAATATCAAGCTATCTGAACAAACCTGCAAAGGTGAACCGCAGCTGTAACTGATCACTCAAAGCCTAAGCATCTCTGGCTCAGTGATGGAGAGGTTGTGGAAGCTAAGCAAAACCAGGCTACAGTTTTAGCAGGCTTGATTTTGCTTACCCTCTTCCTCCTCTTGCCTATATATGTGCACTCTTCTCTCATATCCATTCTCAACTGTATCTTAGATTTTCATTAAAAACTTGCAAAATAACAGGAACTGAACCAAACCAGTAGACTGAGACAGACAGTTGGGTTTGGTGTCCTGTCTTGGCTGTAGCCCAGAGGATTTGCTCAAGAAGCTGATGGTGGCACCAGTGTGAGGACCAGCAGCAAGCCAGAGAGGAGAAGTGTTAACCCAAGGTCATCATACCATGATTGGCATAGGTTGGGACCACTGGTTAAAAGGCAATTGCTTCTCGGGCTACTTGCTGAAGAAAGATGGCTCAGATCTGTCTTACTTTATGAGTTTGACCTTGTACCACCTCAGCGAGGGAAAATGTATAATTCAGCGAGGAGAATCCTCTCTCTTCACATTGTATATTTATAGCCTTTGTTGCGATTTTTTTTGTTGAGATGGAAGGGCTTTCAGTCCACTTGGACAAGCAACTTTGCTGTTCTTCTGTCAGCCAGGCAAGTGTCTCTGTTTTGGGGATGGGGAAGGCAGTGTGAGAAGCAGCAAACTTTCATTTCAGCACTGCTGCAATCTGTGTTCCTGCCTTGGCGTATGTCAGTCAAACCTCTGGAAGCCCCTGGGCTTTATATTGAGTGATTCAGCTCCCAAAGATCACTCTTTGGGACAGGCCAAAGGCTTGTGCAGTATCTTCCTCCAGTATTCTATTTTAGGTATGATATTTAACTAAAGACAGTAGGTATTCTTCATAAACACTATAATAACACTAATTAATTTCTTTGTGAACACTAATAATACTCAATGTCTGTTCAGTTGCTGAAATTATTGAATGTATCCTAAACATAGCATTAAAAAGATAAAATCAAGACAATATTTTCTCATATATTTACTCCTGGACTGTGGTTACACTGACAGTGGTTAGTGTACTTCCTAGTGTAAAGCACTAAGACAAGAACTTCAATGGACATGAAATTTCTTGCTTCAGAAAAAGTAAGATGATTCTTGTGTTTATGTGTCTTTCTTCTACATTGTTGAAGCAATGGAGAAAACAGTTTGATTCAATTGATTACCTTGTGTTGTGGAAGCAGGAATCAAATTTGCTTGACTTGTGAAATTCAGAGAGGCCACAGATGTTGACTGGTGCTCTAAAGACAGTTAACATGGTATTACATTCAGTTGATAGGTTCTTCAGAAAATAATGTTAATAAATCACAAAACAACCTAGATCAAAGAACTTGCAGCAGCTGTTGGGTAAATGCAGAATGTGCAGCAGAAATCCTGCTGTGGGAGTTAAGGCTAAATGCTCAAAACACATTTCGCAACTCCAGTGGACACCTGCAGGCAGCTGATGTTGTCAATGCTGACCCTTTCCTGCTGACTAGCTGCAGGCATTGCTTATTTGTGCTTTTATACACAGGGTTCAGTTTGACTGCTGTGGGGTGGACTGTGCACTTGAATGTGGTGCTCCCCAGCTAAGCCAGGGCCTTGCCACAAATCGTCTATGACAACAGGCCATAGCCATATCAGTCCAGGAGATCTGGACCTGCTCTTGTGAGTTTTCCCTCTCAGTTGCTGAAGATAGTTCTATGTAATTATCGATATCCAAGCTCTGGTAAAACAGAGTTAGTTATATAATTAATGAATGGGAATGATGCCCTGCTTTTGGGTCGAGGAAAAGTGATGGCTTTAACTTTTCTATCCCATGCACCTCTCTGTCATGATAGGACAAATTTATTTACAGTTTTATAGGCATATTATTCCATTTTATAAAAATACATAAGAATGATATATAATAGTCAGCATGCCATTTTATGTGTTGTCCTAACATGGCAGTTTTAGCAAGATTTCTGTCAGTTCTCTGCTTGGATAACCTCACAGCTCGCAAGTTCCCAATCAGCAGCACATTGGTGCTGTCAGCACCAGAGCATACTGACCTTTGCCTGTCACACCTCTGACTCTGTGTGCGTGACATTTAGGCAGTGGTCGAGTAAAGATCCTACATGTATTGAATAAGTAATATTTTCCCCCTTACCCGAGGCTGTCATGACAGTGTTGAATTACGTAAATCTATGACAAATCGAAGCAAACATTCAGCATGAGAAAGGTGCTTATTCTGCTTTAGGAAACTGGGTGATTGAAAGGTTCAGGAGCAAGAAAGTGTATCACACCTAGTTTCCAAATAATCTTTCCATGCACAACTCAGCCAAGTAGTCCAGAAGGAAACATGAAATACCTGAGGTAACTGTGCTGAGAAATCCCTGGGGAAACAAAGGTTTTGGGGAAAAAAAACTGTGGAGCCCCTGGCACCTCAACTTAAAAACCAGAAATTAATCACATGGGTTTATTCCATACAAAGAGGTGCACTCCATTAGCACTGATGCTGAAACAACATTTATGACCTGGTGGTGGCACCTGCACAGTTTCATCCATGAGGCTCTTCAGGGGCTGCAGCTCTGAGAGGAAGTTTCAGAGACACTCTGCACTGAAAAGTGGTCACTGAGTCCTCAGAGAGGAGGAGAGGGACTTATTCCTTCTAATTAAAAACTGTTAACCACACAGGTAAACTCAGCAGAGACACCATCCTGGCCAAGGAGCATATATGTCCTGAGATGTCTGTTTTCTTTCTTTTTTGTTTTTCCAGCAGGAGAGGCAAAGTACTTCCTGAGTAGGCCAGGAGAATGGATAATGTCTCCTCAAAGCGGTCCATGAAGGAAGTGATCTATTGAAGCTCACACACTTAATTAGAAAAATATATCTGGGAAGCCAGGCAGAAAGTACCTCTGTCTGGTCAGGCACATGTGGAGGGTGTTGGGTGGGACTGCAGACTGGATCTTAGCATAGGCAGGTAACCATCCATTCTTTTCTGTGCTAACACTTGCACCTCCTTTGACTGCTGCTCTTCCGTTTGCATTTCAGCTTAGCCTTGCCTGCACTAACAGGGATTTCACAGTAGCTGGCTGACATAAAGGACTCCTTATCAAAGATGCAACAGGTCTAAAAACCAGAGCAGTGAGGCTCTTTGAGATGTGCCTGGCTCCCAGAGGGTTCTGCAGGGGGTGCAAGGCGAAGCAGGGTGGTGGCCTGATGCAAGCTGCTAGGCTTCCTTTGAGAGTTCACCTTGCAGAGGCCAGCAGAGGAAAAGGTCTCCCTCTCTTCTCTCAGGGCCCTGCAATATCTGGGATGGTTTTCTGGTGCCCAGTGGGGTATTGGCTGAGCCCCCAGGGCCTCCTATAACCCGAACTTGCAGAAGTTTTTCACAAAACCCATGCTTTTTTCATGCCATCCACTTACAGCATTTCTCTGACAAACTCATGTAACTCCCTGTTAAACTGCAGCTGCCTCCCATGCAGAGCAGAGCAAAGCAAACTGCTCCAGGAGAGATATTTCCAAAGGGCTTCAGCTGAGGTGTGGAGTGAACATTTATCTGTCTGCTATAAGCTGATAATAAGAAAAACTTGCAGGGGAAGAGCAGGGATTTAGCAAATTTACACAAATTAAGAAATATTATATCAGTTCTTTAACATGGCAAAAATGTTGAGGATCTTGGCTCTGTGCTTAAGCAGAAGGTAGAACCATTAGCAGGGCTGTTATTTTTACTTATTAGTTCAGTACTGAAAGAGCTATATTCAAATACCAGCTGAAGCATCAGTAGTAACATTAAATGCCCCTCAAGGCTGGAGTTTAATTATGCTTAGTCTTAAATATAATAGATTACATCACCAAGATATTGGTTTATGGTATTTTCTCTGAAGTCAAAGCTGCAGAAAGGGGTTCCTTACTACCCATTTAGAGTAATAAATGCTACAACAGCTTTAGGACTTTATAAATACACCTCAAACACAACCCAAGTTATTTTATTCTCTAATTTATCCTACCATCTGAAACCGTGGTAGTAAAAACTTCATCTGAGGCTTCATTAGACTTATTGTCTGTGACAGAAAAAAAAGGAGAAAGATTAAAGCAGTTCTTAAAAGTAGTTATAAAGGCTGAAAATTTAGTTTGGGCTTGTGTCATACTGTGCACCTTTGCAGAAGGCATGGCTGAGAATTAATGTAATTCTTTCTGTCACATCTAAATACTTTAACATTTTTATACAGAGTGGATCTATCTTAGCCTTAGCATAGCCTGCAGGCAAGAACACAGACTGCTTTAACTGACAGCTCCTCAATGTGAATACATTTCCAGAAAACTGAAAATTGGGGGAAATGAGTAATTTTTGAGAAAAAAATGATGATTTGTCTCCCTCCCCTCTGAAGCTATGTTTCCAGAGGAGTAAGCTATGGCTTTTGCTGCAGTCTTACCTTGTGGAAAAATGTATCAATAGGAATATATACAGCCACAAGAGAACCCAGCTGAGCTGCAAGTAATTGCCATGGTAGGTGATGTACCCCTAGATGCTGCTAAGGGGTCAGCAAGCTCAGTTGTGTAGTCTGTGCAGCAGGGAGCATACACAATAAAAAAAAATTAAAAAGGTATAAATATGCATTTGCACCTGAAGAGGAGACATGCACGAGAGGATGCTAAAAGAAATCTGTCTGCCCTTCTCACTAGTCACCCTGCGTCCTCAGAAGTGCTGAAAACTGTACCGCCAAGTCTCCTTCTTTCACTAAAAAAGCAGGGCAGTATTTCTCCCCGCTTCCCTAATCATGTAGCTAATTCTTACAGTACAGATTATAGAGGAGTTTCTCCACTATCCACAGAGGTGCAGCCTTTTGCATGTTTTACTGAGGGTATATAACATAGCCCTGAGTCTGAGGATTTGATTTCCCAGGGAACCACGAGTGCTCTGTGAGAAACACATGATTATAATAGCTCACAGTGTGGCTATGTTAGAATATTCTTGGGTATGGGAAGTACAGCAAGATTCTGCCTAAACAAACAAGCGTCTTCTGTTTGTGCAGGAGTTTCTTAGCTCATTCAGAGGCTTGAGCAAAGATTTGAGCCAAAAAACCTATGAGAGAGTTCAAACTGCATGATGAACTTGTACAATAAAGCTTCTATACTGTTGGCATTTCTTCAGTATTTTGAATAACAAGAGAATACATGTCTTTGGTGTTCTTAACATTTTAGATATGTCGTATCTAAGAAAAACCTACCGAAGGAAACAAATATTTCTCCTGATGAAATATTTCTTGTTTCATTTCCCGGGAAGGGAAACAGACACACACACGAGAATGTCTTATGTGTCTCATGGGTTCCTTGCAGCATCAGTGTTGATCTCAAGTCATAGAAACCTTCACTGTCTTGCAAATCTTCTTGTACCACAGAAATTTCTTGGGAAGAGAAAAAAAAAAAAGAAAAGACCCTCTTGTTACACTCCAAACTCTAAGTCAGAGCTGTGCAAAATATTGGTAGTGGAAAGCAGGCTCATATAGCCACAGATTTCTTTGCTGAGACACTATCAAAGATTTAGCAAGAATGGTGTGGTCATGCCAAACCATAGTACCCACCCCTGGCAGGGGACTCTGGTCAAAGCCATTTGCCAGCTGTTTCCTTTGAGGAGGCCTGGTGCTCTCCCCTTCAACCAGAGAGACACCTACAGGTTCCCTGTGGCGGAAGTGGATAAGAGTAATGACTTTCACTGGGTACCACTCCTGCAGCTGTGCTGTTTCCCTGTGGACAGGTTGCTTTACCTCCAGGCTGCTCCGTCACGCTCGCTCTGTCCATGTACCACAGGAGGCTTGGCTTGGGAAATGCCTTCTTCACGACACAGCTCACGTTAGGCTGTGGGGCAGCACAAAGCAGTTGTTAGGTTACATATATATATGTATATATACACACACACACGTATGTATGTATGTTAGGTGAGCCTCTGATGTTTCCCTCCCGGCTTCCAGCTTCCAAACTCCTGTATGGACAGTGCTTGCTTACTTATAATCCTGCTCTGGAAAGAAGCACTTGTTTTCTCTTTATTGTGTGTCTTGTGCACTTCCCTAATTTTTCTGATTGCAGACACTATTGAATAAGAGCCCAGGGACACCTCAGTTGCCCTGGGTGTCAGGACTCCAACCTCCTCCAGTCCTGTGCTGTGGCTGGAGAGATATAGAGTGACCCCCACTCTCCTGCTCCAAGTGACAAATACTCACATAGAAAAACACTGGAACTGGTAATGGGCACAGTGTGTGTGATGAGAGTGAGATACTTTCTGATTCCCATGTAAATCCTTTCTTCATTAGGCAAATACAAAATTGGATACCTTTGTAGCAGACATAATATGTAAGAGATTTCCAGAAATCACAAGGAATTGGATACTTTAGATGCAGTAGTCCTGGTTCTATGCCAATTGTTCAAAAAAACCCTGTGTTTGTGCTCTGTTTAATTTCTCAGCAAACAATAGGTAGGCAGGACCTCGAAATCAAGGCTAGATGAAAGGTTAGGCACTAACAGTTGAGAGACTTCATCCTCATGCTGCCTGGACATTCCCAAGAATGTTTATTTAGCAGGTTATGACATTGCTAAGTACTAAACACAGTTATATGAGAAATGGCCTTGATCTTTTCAACAGAAGAAAAAGGCATGTGCTATTTACGCAGCACAAACCTCTCTTGCTCCCTCATTCAAAGAAGGTAGTTCCCACATTTGGTTGAAAGCAAGCTTGATGTATTGAAGCCAGCAGAGGTCAATCATTCAGTACGAAGACTGGAACTATCCAACTGAAACTCTTTCCCTGCCATGGTAAACAGCACCTGAGCTTGTCGTGTAATTGCTTTCTCCTATTTTCCTCTTCATTATTCCTCTATTTTTCAGGCACTTTTAGGTCATAATACTTTATCAACTCTTCCTATGAAGAAATACAAATCTGATATCCTCACTAGAATTAAGCCCTGTAAAAAAGGGCAGAAAAGAGAAGTAAAGAAGTTGGCATTTGATTGGAGGTGAAGAACAGACAGAGACTCTTGGGAGAGTTTCTATTGCTCAGTCCTGTGATAGCAGCACCCGTTGCTCTGCTCAACAGGACAGTGCAGACAAAAGCCTGCAATGTCCAACATCACACCCCGAAATAGGTCACCATGAAAGTTATACCAGTTTGCAGAACCAGCTGACTCATGGATTGTGTGAAGTGGGTGGTTATGGATAGTACAAGGTTCTGCCTGCCCACGAGCTCTGTTTCCAAGGAAAACCTTGATTTGAGATACTTGCAGATCAAAAGCTTTAACTTGGAGGGATGGAACAGGAAGAAAAGCACCATAGCTAATAGCCAGAGCGGCTTACTAGTCAGTCATACGAGCCATAAATATGTTTTATGCCAAGCATGGCCATTGCAATTCAGCAGACTTTTAGGTTTTGCCATTACCAAAATGAAAACAGAGAAGTCCTTAGCTAGCTCTGGTTTGTGCTCACTGCTGTGGGGGTGGGAGTCGCTCAGCGGAAAGGGTGTGACCATTTCACGTTAACTCAATGCCTTGCCTTGCTGCCCTGGGAGCTCAGCCAGTCTGGAGGATGCTTCCTATGCCTGATTCAGCTCAGCTTGCCTGGCCCTGCTGGCGTGGCATGGTCACAGTCACAAGCATCATTCTTTGCTCCAAAATTGCTCACCTTCTGCAAGGTGCTGGCTGAGCCCTCCTCCAGGCTAATGAAGATCTCAGGGTAAGCTGGAAAGCAAACATAAATGTATTAGTGAAATGGACACTGCAGATCACAGAAACAGCTTCTAATAGCACTTAACAGCCTTGTATCATAAGAAGAGTGGAAATTAAATCCTACCTCCAGCCACATATCAAGCAAGATAAAAGTGTTTACAGCTGCAGTTTGAAGTCGAGGAAGTGGTTTACAAGACTGTATCAGCACCTATTGCCACAGGATCTGGGATGCATTTCACCGCCTACCTCAGTTAGGCTTGGGTGGCTTTGCTGGGGAAACAAACTGAAACCATTCTGCAGTCACAGCTCCGGCAGCAGAGCCACCCTTCCTGGGCTCCAAGAAATCAAACACACCCCAGTTTCTGGTTCCTCTGTGTGCTTGCCAAAGGTATCTCAAAAGGCTTTAGCCATCCCCCAAAATGTTGACTGGGGGGATGATGCTGTCGCCTGGACAGACGGGTGACAGTGTTTCCCATAGAGACTTCCTGCCTTGCCAGGAAGCCCAGAGCCCACCCTCAGAGCAGAGCAGCAGGGCACTGATTTCATCCACATGAAACAAAAAAGTGTTTTCTTCTGTTTTTGCAGCATTTTGGTTCTGGGCACAGATGATTGTATAAATTAAAGCTGTCAGGTGCCGTAAGCCTCTCTAAACTGCTTTTCCAAATTAGCCATTGGGATGCCTGGTTTGGAACAATATTAGCTGACTTGTTAAGTAAGGACTATTGAAACTGTGTTAATATCTAATGAATCTCAAAAGCCTCAGATAAATTTGGCTTCTGGCCCTTTCTGAGCCCTGAAACTGGACTGGAAACAAGTGCTTTCCCTGAATTACTTAGGAGAGCCAAAATTCTTTATCTTTCCAACCTAAACCTCACTTTAATCTCTACCATTAAAATGATTTTCTATTTTTCTTACCCTGTTAATTGATATAGGACCACCTCAGTTAATTACATTCCCCCCTGAGGTGAACTATCCAGGTTTCTCCATGTTGTACATCTAATCCACCAAGGACTATCCCAACTTTATTTTTAATTTCCATTTTTCTGCCCGATGTTACTGATGGATTCTGCCTGGGCATGACTTACATTTAGTTATCACGGCCTTATGGTTTTCTGGACTTACAGTACTTTTTTTGAGTGGAATTTCCTGGGTTTTTAATCTCTTCTGGGTTTTGGGTTTTTCTGGTTTTTGGAGGGTGGGGCAGGGGTTATAGATTCTTCCTATCAGGAAATGAGTGTCCTATAATCATTCTTTCTTTGCCAAAACTGTACAGATGGTAGCGCAGCTAGGAGAAGACAGACAGACTTTTTCAGATACAGGGAGAAGTCTGGTAAACTGGATCCTCTAATCGCTGCAGAAGTTGGCTGGGAGGCTAAATTATGTCTGGCCTAGTGTATGCTCTTCCTTTTGTCTTTTGAACGAGAATGGGAATGCTTTTCCACACCTGTATTGAGCGCTGTTCTCTGCTTTCTCTGAAGATGTGTTTGCTGGGTTGCTGTTCTGCCAGGCAGCTCTCACGCATAGCTCTGAACGGTCTAATAGATCTTTTCCAATTAACATCTCAGCCCCTGTTAATACTTTGACATTCATTCGTCTTACGAGGATATTTACCAATGTTTTGGATCTAGCAGAAATTCAATATTTAGTTCAGTAGTTTCTGCTGCTGAGCTTTTACTCTTACAGAAAGGAGAAATCAATATTCGGCAAAGTTAGACATAAAAAAGCCATACCTTTTCACATAAACTTGTATCTAAAAGAACTCTGTTCTAGAAGAGAAATATTTTAAAGTATTTCAATCCAAAAGCATCCTCTTAAAAAAAGCTATCTTGATTGAATGTCTATTTTTACCTGACATACCAAGACTCTCAACTTCCTTGAAGGATCTTTTCATGCCTTCTCCATGCTCTCCAGTCCAATTCTAAACCCCACTTGGGCCACCTCAAGTGACTGTGAGGGAACACTATTTGGCACCCCTCAGACTTGGCCTGTCTCTGCTGTGTTTAGCCCTGTGTGAAGTATTTTTCAGAGGGAGCCTGCATGAGGAGTTTCCCACAGGCACCCTCTCCTCCTCCTGTCCTTTACAGCTCTGTGCTGCAATAGCTGTCTGCCCTCCCTGCCCTACTTTTAAGTCACCCAGCCTGAGGGGTTCAATTGCATGAGTTTTTTGGGTGACAGGGAGATACTGGCTTGCCAAGATGGGAAAACCTCCCCAGGTTTCCACTGGCCTTTTTTCCCTAGCTGTGCCGTTGCTAGTGGCAGGATGATGGCTATAACCAACATAAGGTGCTGTTGACTTTGTATGCATATACTATCTTCAGATTTTGTCCCACTCATTTGAGGCTGCATCTAACTGCCAGAACACAAATATTCATTTTTTTATTCTCTGGTCAGCACAAGGAACAAGAGAGGTGCTGCCATCTGAAAGGGCTTTTTGTCTTCAGATGTCACCTAGAGGATGCTGGATTATCCTGGGCTGTGTCTCTGCCAGTGCTGTGCAGGGGTGTGGGCTGGCTCAGGGAAGGCCCTAAGCCCTCTTGCTCTTGGTCTCTCCTCCTGCTGCAGCTCAAGAAAGCAGCATATGGAGAAAGGCTGGGATGGTGCAATCATAAGTAGCATGATTTCAGCAAATGGTAACAGGAAACAGTGAGACAGGATGCAAAATAGTTATTTCACCTGCAAAATTCACACGTGAAAGGGCTAGGAGCACAAAACCACACTTCCTCTGAGTGGTAGACTTTACTTACCTGAGGTCTGAGAGACTTTGCTCAGCACCCACTGCAAACCTCAGGGCTCTCAGGGAGCCCCTGCACCCAGCTCTGCCCTTGGGACCCCTGCGAGAGAGGCTGGTGGCACAGCACCCTGGTCCAAAGCCAGCCAGCACTTACCAGGAAATGCAGACTGTTCACCACCAAGGGCCACAGCTGCTTTCTCTAGTTTGCCTCTCTGTCCTGCTGTACTGATATTTTGATGTGGGTTCATGCACAGCTAAGCACACATCTCACAGTAATTCAGAGAAAAAGCCAAATAAAGCAACCTCTTAGTAAGAGACACACAAATCTAGGCAAGAGCATCAGCAGCAATGGAAGAGAGACAGTTCAAGTATATTAGTATCCTTGAATGATTACCCAGGTAACACTGTTGCTACTTGAGAAACGTTGATTTTAAAAAGTGTCTGAATCATGCAAACGCAAGAGGAGGTTTCAGATCATTAACTTCTATTTTTATGTCTTTTACATCAGTGACCAACAGTCCCCACACACGTTTGGCTTTTTTTCAACTGCTCCCTGTTGAACCTTTCTTTGAATTCGGAGCATCAGCCTTGAATGGCCATGCCATCCTCAAGCTGTGGGCTTCTGTGGACAATCAGCTACAGACAAGGGACTGGTGACAGGCCCAGTGTTTAACACTCATTTACTTTCAAAGCTTTTGAAATATGTTTTCCAGACCAACTGATCTCTAAAGAGAAAATAAAGCCTGGTTTTCAAGTGGGTAGAAATTTTCTGATTCAGTTATAGTTATAGTGATAGTAGAGCAGTTCCAAAGCCACTTGAAAGGGAACAAAGCAAGTCACTAAAGATGAGGAAGGCTTACAAAATGAAATGCCAGCCCACATGTTTGCAGTACACAGACTCTGCCACTCCTGGCCAATTTGAGACCCCTACCAGGACCCTCATTTCCAGATCCTCATTTCCTCATTTTGGCAGCAGTTGAATGTCACATGCCTTTCAGGATGTGATTTTGCTACAACTGTAGTCCTAAAATGCTTACTAAATTATGGCCATGATTTCCTAACCACAGACAGCATGGTTGTTGGGACACGGAGATCTTGATGACCAGTCTGCTTCCCTGTAACCCACAAAATCCCAACATAAGCCTACACATCAGGGTAAGATTCTTGCCATGTGCATGACAGAGAGACTGATACATGTGCAATGAATGTACTATTTTTTCCTGTCAAAAACTGAAGGAATGGACTCAAATTCTTCTAAGAACTCCAGGGTTATATACTAACATTTTATGTCATTGCAGCTGAAAAAATGACAAGGTAAATATGTTTACATTTAAAAGAACCCCAGTATCTGTCCAAAGTTATTGGCTTCTGAACCAGGCAGGAGTGTCACCTTGCCAAGTGCAAGGCAGCAGGAAGTTGGCATAAGCCCCTTAACCAAATACTCTCACAGTGGTGCTGCTCTTCTGAACTCTCTCTGGGTGGTACAGCACGTGGCAGGAAAAGACTCTGCCATCATCAGTGATTTTGGTGGGGAAGACCTTTAAGGTGTTGTTCAAACCCAGGATGACTCTTTGCCCATACAGCATGCTGCTGCTCCTGTACACAGCAGGACAGGAGGGCTCCTTGGTCACAAGTTCCTCTTTCCTCCCATTTTCACCCTGTGTACAGAAAAACCCACAAAATGGTGAAGTCTGACACACACACAGAGAAATATTTTTGTAAACCAGCTCTATTCCTGCTATGAAAAGCTTCTCTTGCACATTGTGTAGCAGTAAGGGGACTTTTGGGTCCACTAAAAAAAAAACCACCTGGGTTTTTTTTTCCAAATATATTCTCTCTCAGAACTTCAATACCAGGAGCAGTCATCATCTTGACAATAAAATATGGACTAAATAGCTGTGTCTTGTGAGTCCTGGTCTCTATAGCCTGCAGAGAGAGCAACAGAGGTACTTTCTCACTGAACCAGTCTTCAAATTATGCTGAACATCCCATACATATTAAATGTGACTGAAATTTCAAGGAAAACTTCGCTCTTTTAGAATTTTAAGTAGAAAACCCTGATGATAATAACTAAAATTCATCTCTCTTATTGTCTGTGTGGCATCCACCCTCTGTTATAAGCACAGCCAGCATGTCTTGGACATCTGTGCCTTAGTTTGACATGAGAAGAGTTTGAGAAGTGAGGCAAAAAACTTGTGTGTAGCTGACAGTTGGTTGAACTACTGAGAAGCTGGACACGCCTCTGTGAAAAACACATATGCTTCGGGACATATTTGCAAGCTTTACTCTGTATGATGCATGGCAACCCACATATATCATTGTGCTGACCTTTGGGGTTTTTTTCCCTTTCCTCTGCTACTTTGTAGAGTGAGCTGGCAAAACTGAGGTAGTAAAGGTAAGGGTGTTCCCTACAAAAAGATTTAACATATTAATATTAAGAATGACCTGCGTAAGTGAGATTTAAATAGATAAAGAACCAGGACAGAAGGTTAAAAACCCTAAACTGTTTGAAAGTCACCTTTAAGGAAATCCTCAACAGTTACAGCTTCTCAGTGACAACATATATAAATGAACAGGCAAAGCTCAAGACCGCTGCTCACTGATACTTATCTCTACACACTGAAATGAATGCTAAAAGGTTACATTAAAACATGCATATAAATATTTATCCAGAAAGTGAGATAAGGTATAAAAATGCAGCAAGCTTCATATCTGACAGAAAATTGCTTAAAACCAGTTTTTCATGTGGTTAGCTTGGGGTTTGCATGTCTTCAATGGCATCTGTGACACAGACCTTCACAAAACCAAAAACATTAGCCAGTACCTTTCTTTTCTATGTCAAAGCAGCCTGATATCTCATTCTCCTACACAGTAACCATGTATTTTTCAGATAAAAATCTTCACTACAGAAAAACTTGCTGGAAATACAACACAAGAAATATTTTAGTTTTGTTATATTAGACACTTTCCCTAGACCTGCTTTGTATGTGCTCCTGAAAAATTCAAAGCAATTAAGATGGAATTTTTCCTCTTTGTTTCTTTAACAGCTATTATTTGCAGTGTATACTTTGCAATCTTTTGGTTATACTTTTCCCCTTTATTATCACAGTCCAATATGACTGATAAGCTTTTTAGCAGATTCTGCAGGCAGGACACAGTAGAGCAGAACATTTTCATTTCAATCTGCAAAAACACCCTGTAGTTTTTTCTGAACTTTATATCTGAGATGAAAAATACTTACCACTAGCCATTTCAAAGGATAAGTGGACAAATTTTCTGAGGTCGCATCCTCAAGGCATGGAATTTCTAAAGTCTGCTTTAACCACACTTTCTTCAGGTAGTGCCTCTCCTCTTTTATCATTGGAACAACAACAACAAAACCCAAGAAGGAAAATCAGAAACATGATGTTCATTGTGCTTTGAAAACCAATGCTGACTAGTCTTCTATTCAAGGAACAGGCACTTTTTGGTTTAGAAGAGAACTGTAATTTTCAACCATTATTCCCTAGACACATTTTTTAAGTGAAAGCCCTGCATCTTATTCTAGTTGCAGTTTCATGACTCAATTCACAGCATTACCTGAACTTTTTGGCAATTCATAAAAAAGCTTTTCTTAACTGCAGGATCACGATGTCTCCTTTTGGAGGTGAGAATAATTGGAAGCTTCAATTTTTATCTTACAATTTTTTTTCTGTGGCAATAAACCTTCACATCAATTTTGTGCACCTCTATTTCCTTTTCTCTGAAGATATCTGCAGACCTTCTTTTCACTAAGCAAGCTATTCAGCATGTCAGGTTAAGACTAACCCTGTTTTTCAGTGTAAGTGCTCTTTTTGTTATTCTCCAACCTGCCCACTACCACAAAACTTGTCACTCTTTCCTTTCTTATCCATTTCAAAAGCCATTTCACCATCTCCTACCCTACCCATCTTCAATCCAGGGCTCCATCCAGCTATGGAGGCTGGACAGAGTGGTGCAGTGAACAGTGCACTGCTGTGATCCAGATGTTGGGTCTGTGAGTGTGCATGTGTGTATTTAAGCAGGAAGAGCAATGTTGATGAGTGGGAGATGCTGTGAGTGCCATGGTCAGCACTGACCTCTCTGACCCTTGGCTACCGGACAGGCAGGGGTGTGGCACATCCTGCCATCCTCCGTGCCCCTCAGACCTGCCTTCCCTCCTCCTTGGAGGCAAAGCACCAGCACACAGCACAGGGAAACTCCTCAGCTCTGCTCCCCTGGTAGCTCTGGCTTGCATGTTGAGATAGAACAGGTATGTATTTCATTTATTTCTTATCTTGAGGGGAGTGAGAATATCCAGCTGTCCCAGACTGCCGTGTTATTTGTCAGTGGGACTTGCTGGTGACTGTAACTTCCTTTGTACCTGCCACCCAAGTACAGAGCAGTGGTGCCAGCATGCAGCCTGTGCCACAGAGATGTGAAGAAAGGCAGTGCCCTAAGCTGTGCCCGGGAGAGCCAATGGCAGAAGAAGCTTCCCTCCACTGTCCCTGAGAGTGAAGAAGCTGAGAAGCCAGCTCTCACAGCAGGACACAGAGCACAGAAGCCCTGACAGGGCTGGACAGTGCAGAGATGATAATGAAAGGACAAAGCAAGTAAATCTACAGTTTCTCCAGGAACAAAACTGTACAGAAGGTTTTGCTGAGACAAACCACCATGCAAAAGTGCTGTGCAGAATAAAAAAAGTGTGAAGATGAGTAGTCACCTTAGGAGTTCAGTCTGGAAACAGCTTCTGCATGCTCTCACACTCATATGTCTCAGCTGCTTGCTTCCCCCTCCCATTTCTGACTCCCATCTCCATTAACAGCCTGTTGGCTAAAGTCCTCTGTGTCTGTCTGTCTATCTGTCTGTCCTATGAAGGCCTGCTGCTCTGTGAGCTTTTTACAAATTGAGTGCATCTGGATTCACTTCACTTTGATGTAAATGAAAACTGTATTTCATCGTAGACTGTCTCTTTTATCCATCCCATTCATAGGCTGGATTAAGGTTTTTTGCCTTCATTTGAATCAGAGTGGTTTATTGCAAAAGATCTGGTTACCTTAAAACACAAACTTGCAAAAGGTGGCAAACTCAATTTTTTAGTTCTCTCTAGCAAGCAGTCATCAGTAGCACAGCTTGCTACATCTCGTAGTTACTGAAAAAAGCCACAATTATGCTGATGTGAACAAGAACTGCCCACACTGTAGACAGCAATAGCAGCATTGAACCTGTATCAACCAAGGGCAGGAGAAAAGAAGCAATGCCTGGTCAGCTCAGTTACTGTACTAAGGAAGAGACAGAGAAACTTTGCATGAAGAACAGAAGCGTGGGAAGGTTTCACAGGGCTACCAGCACAGTTTGTACCTCACTGCACTCCCCTTGATCCCTCTGCCCTGTGGAGCACAGGGAAATTCCAAAATCCTGGCCTACCACAACACACCCCCATACAGTGGGTAGAGTGGCAGCTTCAGCTTTGGCACAATTATTCAGTGTGTACTGTTAAAACACACCCATCCTCTGTGGGCTGGGCAGAGGTGCCAGCTCTCACTTTGCCTCTGTGAGTTCATCAGGGCAGACAGGTGCTTCAGGGTTGCTCCAGATGTGTCTCCAGGATAACAGCACCAAAAAGCTTGGAGCCACTGCCATGCAGGGGCCGTCAAGTGTTAAACATCCCTGAGTATGAGCCTTGCACAGGACCTCCTCTTGCTACAGGAGGAACATGATCCAGAGTGGGGACTACCAGTGATGTAGGTAAAAGGGCAGTGCTAGCACAGCAAAATACCCCTAAAATAACCTGCACCCACCCTGTTCCCAACACTTGAACGTCTGCTGTGTCTACAGCCCTGGGCGCAAGCAGAGTGAGCATGTTGGTGTTGCAGCTCTGAACTGAAACAGTGCCAGGTTTGTTGTACTTACTTTAATCCTTCTTGAGTTGTTAGCAGAAACCTGGGTCAGAAAGAGGTTTCTGGGGTTGTCAAATCCAGTTTCCCATGTGCACAACAAGAAGCTTGCTCAACACCCCTGCCAAGTTCCATCTTCACAGCAGTTTGGGCTTTTGCCCTCACTGCTGACACAAAATAGCTGCTCCCAAAGTTGCTACACTGACATTTGCTACTGTTTTTTAATTTGTTGTCAATTCCATTCTCATCTGATTTAAATAAATTTGTTCCTTTACCAGGATAATTTAAATATCCTCCCTAGAGTTCACACTCCCCTGAGGCTTACTTACTGAGAGCAGTTATGCTTCTTTCTAGCTTGCTTTTGCCTGACAGAAGCAGCCAAATCTCCATTCCTGTGATTCTCCTAAGCAATCCCCACTTTGCTCCACCACAGTTTTTGGTGCTGGTGATACCTTAAGATTTAGCTTTTATATTTTTCAGATTCTGTGCTGCTTTAGTGTGTAGTTCTGAGCTTCATATTAAGGCTTAGTAAGATCTCTTCACAGAATAGGTAGAAAAACCAGTTCCTTTTCTAGCTTGGGACCAAGGACAATCGATTCTAGTTTCAGGCCCAAGAGCATAAACAATGGCGGAATGAAGAGAGCAAACAAGAAGAATGGGACTTCATAACCTAAAGCTGTAATTGGAAAATTAACTCCTGTATGCTAATAGACCAGAACTTATAAAAGTGAGAGACACCGTGACTGTTCGTCCATTTTTGTGACCATTTTGGGTTCATCTTGAGTAGCACTGGCTGGGCGCTTATGCTGCCCAAGGTGTATCCATTGTAGGCCTTTTGATAAATACCTACATTATTCTTTAACTCCGTCTAGCCCCTGTTCTAGGTCAGTCTTCTCAAGGCATCAGTGGGGACACCCATTCTTCCATGGAGTCAAGCATGCCCTGCAGATGCCAGCTCCCCACCTCAATCAGACAAGGGTGTTTTCTCTTTCTGGTGCCTAGTGCTGCAGGCCCACAGCAGCAGCACAACATGATTTGAAGATCCAACACCCTTAGTCCCAACATATCCTAAGCTGCTCATCCAGTCTCCTCCACAATGTTTGTCCAAAATGAAAATGCAGAAACTGCCCACCTCACCACCTTTTTTACTTTACTATCGAACTTTTTGTTCCACTAAACAGTTAAGATTTCCTAATAATGAGTTGGATAAAAGAGCTAAAGAATGCCTAGGTAAATAGGAAACTGTGTAAGCGACATTCAGGGGCACTACTGTAAATCCCAAACAAGTCACCATCACCAACCAAGACGTGTTCATCTATCCTGATAGTTCCCCCCACCTTGTTAGGAAACAGTAAAATCTCATTTGCAATCACTTACCTTCTGCCTTGACAATAAGTTGAATTTTTGCGGCCTTTGTCCCATATGGGTAAGTAGCAAAAGTGCATTCATACTGCCCAGTAAGGGACACGGTGATATTTTCCAGACGCAGCACCCACCAGTCACATTCAGATGTGGCATTTGGACTGGTGGAACACAAGAACCCTGTGTCATCCCCACCACAGCACCTCCTTGTGCTGAAGGACACCGAAAAGTTGTAAGGAGCCTCAGAAAACTTGAAGTAATGGGTTCCATAGGTGGGGTGATATACAGCTATTTTGGTAGATGGGCTGCCGTCAGTCTTGGACCACTGAGTCTGTATGATGTGGGTGGTGTGTGGTTTTGGGAACACACACACCAGGGTCACGTCAGTACCTGGCAGAGCATGGACCACTTCTGTCTGGGCAATGACATCTGCAGTCTGGCCTTAAAAACAAACAGGATAATTTTCAGTGCAAGTAATGTTTAAACAAAGCTTTTCCTAATCCATCTTTGACATGATTTGGTGCCTTAGCCACAGACAACTATGAAGACCCTACAACTGTAACCACAGGCTTCCCAGCAAATCTCCACCAGTACAGACTGCAGAGAGTAAACTGAGAGAGCAAATGCATGTGTGTCTGGAAGAGGCCAGGGAGGTCCTGTCACACTTCTTGGAGAGAAATGAGAGCTCTGAGGGCCTCTGTGAAAATTAAAATCTTTCAAGTAATATGAATAAAGCAGAAGCTAGGCACAGTTATTCCCCAGTTCTTTTTGCAAGAGCAAATGAGCTATCCCCACTGGCTAATTCCCTGCACCATCCCCCTGCCCTTTGCCTTTGTGGCTTCAGCAGAGAAAGCCATTCTCCGTGTTACTAAACAGCTCCTGCATGTCCTAAATGAGTGTCTGTCTCAGCGTCAAAGTGAGCTGCTCTGGTGTGTGTGTTTTCTTCCTCTATTAATTTCATAAAGCAGGTGGCAGTCCTTAGTGTGCCATATAAAGGAGTAATGGATTGATGAAATGAAGGGGCATTCAGCAAGAGCCTGTACCACTTGGTTTAGCTGCTGTTGTAGTAGAATTGATTTATATCCCTTTCTCCCTCCTATGAGCAAGAGTCTTGCGGTTCCCAAAACCCTGAATGCAGGGCACTGTCAAACTCAAGGAGATGAAAAATTTATGGAGGGGGTTGTTGCAGTGAGACAAGTAATCAATCACTTCCATAGAGCTGTACACAAAAAGTCCCTTTTCCAAAAGGACGTGCGGATCCACAGAAAAAAATGAGTTGTGCAGCTGTCCTTAGGTACAGACTTGTTGCCCCCCATTTACGTTCCATTTTATCATCCTCCCTGTGTATCATAACATCCCTGTATATTTGCTTTGGGAATTTGCCCTGCAGTCCTGCCAGCTCCAGCTTCAAGTGCCTCACCTTATTTCCTTGAAAAAGCCGAGTACCAACTCCTTTGTTTTGACATTTGCTCTGCTACGTGGTACAAGGCTCTGGGGCACCTGAGCCAGGGGGTGCCCTGCCAGGGCTCAGGCATCCTCAGTGGTCCTGCAGTGTGCCCCACATTCCCCCAGCTTAGCTAGGAAGGAGCCAGGCAGGGACCCTGTGCACCCTCAGCTATGGCTTGACAGGGAAAAGGCACCAGGGCAGAGTGACACATCCCCACAGAGCTGGCTCTGATTTGGTACCTGTACACCGAAGGGTGCCACGGACACTTGGAGGCTAGATGTGTGAAGAACAAAGCTACTGAAGGGCTATGGCCAACACTAATCTCTGCTGTTTCATTGCTGCATGTGTTCTGCTCATATTTTACTTTTATTCTAAAAGATGTGATGATGTAAGAGGGTAAATAAAAATAAGCCTGAATGAATGACAAGTCTCACAGCCTTGTGCTATGAGCAAAATTATTAAAACTATTTTTGTTAGTCAAAGGAGCTTATTATAGGAAATACTTTCTGATTTCACCTCAAGTTTTGCAACTGTAAAAGTTGAGGGAAGAGCGATTAGGAATCTTGCAATCAGACTATCAAGCAAAAGACATGCAGCATTTTTTCTCTCATATTCGTGCTTAGGTCTAAGGATCATATAAAGCATGCCTATGAAGAATCATTTGAGTAATTTATATTAAGTTGAAAAAGTTATATATGTAGAAACAACATTTTAATCTGCATCATTTCTTAGTAGCCTAGCACATTAGATTATTTCAACTGAAAACATTTTGTGCAAAAGTGTTCTTAATTTTTTTCTAGCATCTCAATATAAGTAATCGCATTTGAGGTCAACTTGATTTTTCAAAATCAAATAGGGTCCATTAGTGCACACCTGTGGTCCAATTGAAATTTCTTTGAATAACTCCCAGAGTTTTAGGTGTCTAATCTCCACAAAGGGCATAGAGGCCTCCACTTTTACCTTTGAGTGACTTCAGTGAGGATTTCATTCTCAGGGGAAAAAACCCCTCCAATTCCTATTTTTCTGTAAGGCTTCCTATTTTTCTGTGAGGCTTCTCAAAACATGCACTTGAGATTTTCTATTTTCTATGAATACGCGTATGAATTGTTTTTATTTTAAGAACCAGTTTGCCTCAGTGATGTAGCAAGAAAGAACAGCCTATGCCAGACTGTGAGATGCATCCTTCCATGCTAGTCAAATATACGCAATTTTTCCCTTCTTAACTAGAAAATTGAATATCCTACAAAATCGTTCTTCCTATCTGGTAATAGGTATTCCTGCATTTATCATTGTCAGAATTTTGAGGGCGAGGGGGTGGGGGGTTTGTGAACATCATACTTTTTCTTGGTTTTGCTCAGATTGCTTTTGCTTTAAATTCCCTCTGACAAAGGTGCAGCCCTCCTTAGTCAGCTTTTCTGAGTGTTTTACTTGAATGACAAACTTGTTTCTCAAGATGTTAGCACATGCGGCTAGGTGGAGAAGAGGAAGGGAAGAATCTGTTTAATGGGTTGCACCTGTACAATTTACTCTTGCCTTGAAGTGTTTCAGGTCTTCCTCTCTCTATATACACAGGTATGTAAGACAGAGAGGTATTTTTTATTTTCCCATTGAAAGCAGTTTTCCTTTTGGCCCGTTTGAGAGGAGCACACATTGCCCTGTCTTCAAGTGAGCTCCTCCCAGTGATTATTCCAGCAGGTTAGGCATATTGAATTAAGTAATCTGCTCAGCACAAGCCATTTACTCCTTACCAGCTCCACATTACAACTAGGGTTATTAGAAAGTTGTCAGGAAATACAAAATCATCGCCAGTAGCTACAGCTCACCCTAGTAAGACCCACTAATCCCAGCCTGCCCCTCACCACCTGCCATCGTAAACTGAGTCAAGGTGCCCCCTGACACTCTTACCTGTGACACTGGGCACTGAGAGCAAACAGAAGAGAGAGAAAAGCCACCTTGCTTTCATCTTCACTTGATGAAGTTCTGGTGAATATGTAGCTCTCTTGGTGCTCCCTCAGAAAAGGAAGTTGAAGTGGCCTGCCCCGTGCAGACAGGCAGATGTGCAGCACAGTCACCCAGCATGACTTCAAAGAAACACTTCATTAAACTGAAAGCCTCAGTTTCCTGCCAGAGTGATAAAATAAGTACATCCTGTGAAACCTTTAAGACGAAAACATTACCTACATTTTAGCCCATGTTGAAAACCAATTATTTTTTCCTTTGTCTTTTCAGATTAGCTCAGAGTAAGCAGTTTACTGGTTTACACACTCAAAAATACACCAAGTACCTAAGTTTGAATATATAATTTTTGGGGATATGGTTTAGGGGTGATTATGGTGGTGCCATAATCACCCCATCACAGGTTAGCTGTTGGAATTGTTCTTGAAGGTCTTTTCCAACTCTGATGATTTTGTATGTTTTCTGTACTATATGGTAGATAGCATACAAAATCTGATTTTCTTTCTTCCTTCATTTCCTTCAGGTACTAGTCTCACATATATTATTTCTATACTCTCGACATGAATATCTTTTAAAAACACAGCTAAACATCATAAACAATCTCCAGAATTGAAAACAGATTGAAGTAAGGGTTTCTACATTCACTTTTTTCCCCTCCTTTTTCTTCTTTATTTTCCACAGTTTGATGAATTCCAATATCACGTGACAATGTCCCTTGGTGTGGTTAATCCATGTACTGTCCTTCAGCTGTCAGTTTTGGTAATGTCAGCACCCTCAGGTGGAGGAATGTGATTCCTGGCAGTCCTGTCAGCTGTCTTTATTGCAGGTCACCTGTACATCCTTCCGAGTTGTCCTGGAAGCCCACTGCATTTCCATGAGCTAGGCACAGACCTAACAGCAAAGTGTCTCATTGCAGGCAAGCCATGCAAATTTGCTGCTGTTGGCAGCTTTTCAGAAAGAAACAGGTTTAGTTCTTGCTTATCATGCTTCTTTCCCCCAAGCCAAAGAGCAGGGCAGGACACCTCATGTACACTGTGGATGTGTGTTGTGTGCTGGCTCTCCACAGTGCGGATGCTTGGCAGTACAGATGGGCAGGATGCTTGTTGTCCCTGATAGCTCCATCCTTGGGGGCCCAAGGACAACCCACCATTTGGACTTTGTGACAGAGCCTATTGCAGCCCATTCCTCGAGGAAGAGAATGCAAGTGTCACAGTCCCTTAAACAGGCTCCTCTCTCTACCAGCAGTGCCCTCCCTCCGGAGGGAGTCATTGACTGAGCTGAGTCCTGACATGTCTTTTCCTGACTGCCAACTTTTACTAACCATGGAGCTCTGCACACCTCTAGCATGCAAGGTGCAAAGTAAAAAGCGAAAAAGAAAGACTCCAGTCATTTTCCTATTTTGTGTCCTGCCAGGTGTTAACAACATCTATACCACTTCCCTAATTTGTGCATATGCAAACTTTTGATGTCACATTTAAATAGGCTCCAGCTGGAGCTAGTAGTGCTGGTCAGGCTACGTCAGGGCTCCAGGGCTCCATGCATCTTGGAGAATAAATGCTGCTGCACAGTCTTTTTTTTGTTTGCATTGCTCTTCTACCTGAGGAAATGCACTAAGAGCACTTGTAGGAAATGCACTGGATGCCCAGGTTACTGCTAAAGGAATTTTCTCTGGGGATGAAATCTCTGCTTGTTATTCAGAAAGCTGACAGAGAAAGATCTGTCCCAGACAATCAAGAAGTCCTGAAGCTGAGGATGAACAGAATATTCAAGCCATTGTAATTGACAGCCACAGAAGGGAATAAAAATACTAAAGAGATATGTTCTGGTTTCCACTTCAGAGCAAAGACCCCAAAGAACACAGAGATTACCTGCAGATACTAGAGTCCAAAAATATCTAACTTCAGTCTAAAATTTGGGTTTTCATTTATGGCTGCAGTTACCTTAGCTTCTCCTGCTGATCAGGTCATGTAAGCTTTGTACTGTGAGAGAATGTATTTTGTCTTAAATGAGATTTTTTATTGATCTGAAACACGCATCACAAATTGACAAGACAGCCCAAGTGCTGTGTGGCATATTCAAGAGACAAAGAAATCCCTGAGTAGCTTGTTTGAGCTAGATCATTGTATCTTGCCCTTAGAATTTGTTTGCCCCCCTAAAATAACATCCTAAAAATACACTGCTACCATGTTTCATTGTGTTGGCTGAATGCAGCCACACAGCTCTGTTGCTGTGCTTGGTGATTGAAGACAGACAAGAAAGAAACCTCCCAGCATGATGGAATTTTGCTCCATTCAGACCTGTGTTTTGCCCCAGTTCCTACCTTAAGCCCAGGTCCTGAAATAGTCACTCTACAGCAAAACCCATTCTGAGACATGCCACTTATCTCACCTACTGGCAGGAAGATATCTCTTCCCTGGAGCCAGACTTGAGGTCCTGCTCACAGCAAATTATTATGAGAGCTTCTTCCCCCACTACCCCTCTCCTGGAAAGTTACTTACAGGCAGCTTTGCAAAGGCCATGGTTGGATGGTACACACCAGGTTACGAATGTTGAGGATGCAAGCAGGTACTGAAACATATCCTGGGACAATGGACCTCCATGTTGGCAGCTGGAGGGAGGATGCATCTGTATTTGGCTTCTCCTTGGTGGAGAAGCTACAGGGATGATTGCCTGAGCTGGGATGTGCAGGTTTTTCCTGCCATTCCAGAGACACCCAGAAATCACTGCAAGGCTGGGAGGTTTCAGAGGAAAAGAAGCTGTGCCCAAGCAAATGACACACCTTGTCAGTGGATGTGTGAACCACGGTGTTTTCTTTTAGGCTGGACAAGCATTTGACCTGCTTGATAGTCCCCGGTGTCCCAGGTGGTGTCAGGAACAGATGGGCTCTGAATATCATCGAGGATGGGTCCTTGACAGTGCGCTGCAGTGAGGGGCTGTGCCCACTGCACAGGGACATATCATGCAGTATTAATTTTTTTCCATTCCGGTGGGAGTAGAGGATGGCAGTGGGAGATCCTTTAATTATTTTCTACAGATCTGTTCACAACTGGAGGAAACATTTTAAATGCTACAAATGACTCTTTCCATGGCAATCACCCTATTGTGCGTCATGCTCACAAAACCCTCCCCTGCAATACGTTTCTTCTGCATCAATTACAGTAAGCTGTACCAAAGGAGGAAGCACAGCTACAGTCAGTCCCACAGAAAAAGAAATCTTGAACTCCAGAGAAAAATTCAATTATTCACAAAGAGAGACTTTTTAGAAATGCTAGTGCACAAGCCGTTCCTGCCAGAGGCGAGGATGATTACTCTTGCAGACTGGTGTCCTCTAAATATTGCTTAAAGAAAGCACAGGTCCCTCGTGGAAAAGAGAGGAAGACTTTGAAGCAGGAATTTCATTAAAGACTAAACTAACCTTTCAGGTTTGCTTGGCGCTTGGCACAGAAACTTCCACTTCATCACTGTGTTTTGGTTTTGAACTTCTTTGAAACCTGCACTAATGACTCCACAGCCAGTGGGCCCCTTTGACCACAGCACCTCGTGGGGGGTTGATGAGTGGGTGGCATTGGCTGGGAAGCTTTGCAGGGGACGGGGCACTGAACTGGCAGTGGGACGTCCACTGGGCTTTTTCAGTGACCCCCTGCTTCCTCTGTCACCCCTTCCCACTCCTAGTTCTGGTGCCTCTCTCCTGCTCACTGACTCTTCTGCATGTGGGGGACAAGAGGGAAGAGGATTTCCTCCTCTGCTTCCTCCTTGTACTCCTCCCTCACAACTGCATGTGCACACCTATGCCCTGTGCACAACACAATCCAGCCCCAGTTCCAGCCAGGGTCTGGAGGCAGCACGGCAAGGCACACACACTTCCCTCTCACCAGCACTTTCTCCATCTGAAAGATGTTTAATGCTCTGAGTGAATTTTTGTTCCCTACTACCTCACTGACAGGTCATAGCATGGGAGAAAACCAAGAACAGCTCAGCCCTAGGTGCCTTCCTGCTTCAACTCTCTAATTATGTTTTCTAGTTAGAAGGCCTAACTTACAGGTAATGTTTCAGAGAAAGAGAGCGTACGTTTGGGGATAAACGGAGGAGAATGAATTCCCTCACCTTCTCTGTCATTCCAGCCACAGGTCCCTGTGGTCCTCTGCTCCAGTTTAATGCAGTTTCTGACCAATGATGTTCTACTGGGGTAAGCTGTTGAGCATTTTGTGTAAGTGCAAGTGGCTAAAAAAGCAGAGTATAAAAAGTGCAACCAAAGAGCAAAACAAAACAAATAACAGGCACATTTACCCAACAATTACACACTAATGAAATACCACTGTGTTAAATCCAGCTGGATATTCCCATCAAAATTAAAGACTCTACACAGCCATTATTTTTAAAATGAAAAGGAAGGCACACATGAGACCAGCCCTGCTTTCTTTGGTATTTTCTCTTTTCTAGATACATCACAAGTTCTGCTTCCCCACTGTTTCAACAACGTCAGGTAGAGGCTCTTCTCTTGTACATCTCATCTTCCAGGTTTTATAAGAAAATGTTTCTAAGTAGATTAAGAACTGTGTAACAAAATGTAATGGCACCCATAGCTTTGAAAAAGGCATTTGTTTGGAAAGAATAACTCACTACCCGTGCTGGGAAACACCTGCTCATGTGAGACTACACTGTTAAGATTCCAGTGAAGCCTCCCAGAAGGGCCATGTCATCCCCTGGTCACTTTGGCAGCAGCTTCAGAAATTTGGAGCAGCTTTTGAGAATCACTCCAGCAGGAGGAGTCTGCTTGTGGAAGAATTTTTCTCAGACACAGCTTGTGTGGCTTTATTTTGAGTGGTGCATGATAGAGGGAGTTAATAAGACAAGCAACAGACCACCTGGTCAGAGCTGAAAAGTTTATGTTCACTTCTGAAGTGATATACACCTAGATGGGTTGTAAGCTCATTTCACCATGCAGACTATCTCAAATGGATTGTGTTCCCCAACTAATTTAAATTCATCCATACTACTGTATGAAAATAGCTTCTCGAAGGCACACAGCCACCTGGCGAGGGCACAACATGGCACACTGGTTAGAATTCACCACTGAGGAAACACATCAAATAGAAAAGATTAAAGGTGTGAACAAATAGAAAGATTAAAGGTGTGAAAGTTAACTTCAGATGCAGTAACAGTGATAATTTGAGGGCAGGAGAGCCTTATTAGAAAAGAAATAGAATAATTTACAACAATAAAAGGCCAAGTTTATAGTGACACTGAGAACCACAACTTGGTTTTTTTTTTTTGACGGAATATTTTGGAAGCATCAGGTGTTAATGAATTTGTTTGCATGCAGTATCTTTGTAGCCTAGAAATACCTTTCATGTTTCCAGTGTGTCAGTAGTAACCACAGGAAAATGAGGTATTACTCCCATCACATTCATCATCTATTAAATTGTCCACGAAACTGTAATTTCCCGTCTCTTTAGAAAGGTTGGTGAAGTACGAATCAAAAAAGCAAAGCAGAAGTTGCTTCTCGTGTTGAGCTTGACTTTGCAGAGAAGAAAGTGTATCTCAGTGGAGCCTGTGTTAGGACTCTTGAGGTGCTTTAGCCTGGATCCTCGCAAGTAGGACACCTCACTCTGACCTGGGAAGAGCAGGGTCATCTCCAGGAGGCACTGCAGAGGTGAGTGCTGCTTTTATCAGCACAGTGTGGGATGAAGCATTCCTGCAGTCGGGTGGGACAAACACAGCAGTTTAGAAGGCAAAATAGGAAACTTCTCGGATATTTCTGCATAATGCTATTTGCCACACCATAAGCAGAGTACTATGTAGCTCCTGCAGATGTGAATCCTTTTGGTTCACTCTGTGCTCGAAGGCATAATGTGAACGTGCCCTGAGGAGCCCGCAAGGAGTTTTCAGTGCGGCAACATGCACTGAGCACCAGAGTCCTTCCAGAGTACTGCTGGCCAAGTAGTTGAAGAAAAGGATGGAGAATGAAGACGGTTTTTAACATAAACCCCTTCTTTCAACATTCAATATGACTTACTAAAGTTTCAACCACCACTAAAATTAAGAAAGACTTCTACTTTTAGGTTGTACCGTAAGGGTCACCATCCATGTAAAATACACATTCAGTTTCTAGCTGAATCTGTCACCTCCCAAAACACTACTAGCCAGGGCCTGCACTGCTGCTGCTTCTTTCAGTGAAATTTCGTATCTCAGCTAATGGGGATTTAAAAAGTCACTCTTCACACATTTTTTGCATAAAACAGAGAAAGGACAACCAAGTAATGAAGATCATCCCTGAGTGCCACCTGAACTGGAGTTTTGGTTGTGGACAAAGAATAGGTTAGTAGTCATCACCTCTAGCCCTCCTCCCAGTCTGACCCCTTGTCCTCAATGCTATTTCCATCCCAGTCACTGATGTGTTACCTAACCATTCCCAGGAGCCTGCTTGTGACCCACTGACACACAGGCACCACTCGACTGAACACTGCTCTTCCTCTGCCTGAAATGAGGTTATGCTTTTATTTCTCCACAGCTGATTAAGCTTAGCAATGCTGCTAATGGCAATGAAATCATTTGAGACATCTAGCAGAGCAGTTAACTTCTATTTTGCATGATTGCCTCCATTTTCAAAATGAGTATGTAGTGGCTCAGTGGGTTTAACTGCTCAAGTTGATGGGTAGCTCCTGGGTGCTTCCAGACTGTGTCCCAAAAAGAGCATGATTCTGTAGACAAGGAAAGCCATTCATGTTATCCAAACCTTCTTTCCCAAAAGACTGAAGCCACCTTCTGCCCCTCGGAAAATCAATGATTTCAGTAAATGAATTTCAGTCTGTTACTGTAATTGGATTAAGAAAAAAAAGGCAACATCTTGCAAGACTTACGAAAGTGAGTAAGCTGGAGAATTGCACTGTGACTGAGCACAAATCAAATAGTCTATTTGACATTTTAATTTAAGCAAGAAAAAAAAAATCACTCATTACAGAACTGAACAAAGTTGACTTACGTGAATCAGACTCTCCAGAGAGCCCTTTCCTCCCCTGTCCTCTGTTCAGCTGCATGGCAGCTGCAGCACCAAACATTATGGAAACTATGGCAGATGTGGCCATTACTGGTCATCCTTTCTCCCTATAAAATTGCAGTGCCTCACATGGTAAAGAGCATGTCAAGGAGGAATAAAAAAAGCACGCCACAGAATTGTATGAAAAACCCAGGTTTAGAAGCCATAGATCTGTTTGCAGGAGGCTGGATCAAAATTGCTTCAGGCTCATTTCAGTAATTTACCTGTATGTACCAGAGACACATTTGGCTTGCAGTGCTTCTGTCACATCTTGGCTGTGGTCTTTCACGATGCAAGAGCAAGTACTGAGCCTGGAGAGCAGTACAGCTGACCAGCTGCTCTGAGTACAGGTACAATTTTAGAAGTCTGATTTAATATCTGGTTCAAACAGAAATGCTTGTGGCTAAATTGGAAATAAAACTAATCTATCCTGATTAGATTGGGTCTGTAATCTCATAACACCCTCAGATATTGGACTTTTCTGACAGACTTCCTGCTTTGCACTGGCTCTCAGTACCAAGAAACTGAAGAGAGTGAAGCAAATAATGAAAGAAATGTAAGTTCAAAGAAAATTCATATATGGTCCAGTAGCTTGTACAACAGAAGCCTTTAACAACCCATATACGAAACAAAAGAGGAAAGAAGCAGACTATGAATGTGGTCCATTCACCCACAGGACAAATTTTACTATACTAGTGTGGATGTTGCCCAGATCTGAAAACACTGGGAGCAACAACTGTATGCTTTGGGATCCTAGGGAAGATTGCTTAACTTTTCCTGAACAGAAGAAGTACATGCTCAGCTTTATGGCATTGGTACACTAGCTATCCACAGGAAAGAACTAGGATTTTTCTTTCCAGGGAAGTAATCAGCTGTTTCAAAAAGGACAAAATATTGAACAGAGCAAGTATATTAGCTATCTTATTATTAGAATTATTACTTAAAAAAAATATTGACCAAAAATAGCTTGGGTGCAGTTAGTCTGACTTTGGCAAAACATCGAGAATTAAGAATCAAGAAGCTCAACAGACTCTCCAGCATGTTTTCCTGCAATGTTCCATTTCCAGTTGCTGTTTTCAGCAGTATTTCTCTATGGCTGACCTTTCCTTCCCTCACCAGAATCATCTTTTGCCAGCCTCTGACTTGCTCTGTGTAGAACAGCTCCAGAGGTTCCAGAGGCTGTTCCTCTGGAGAGGAGGTTCCCAGACTTCAGAGTTACCTCTGCAAGACCTCATCCACCACCCCACAACAGGCAGGGGTGACCTTCTGTTTTGTTTTATTTGATCTCCTACACCAATTCTCAGAAAAAAAACTTCACCATCTATCATCTGTACAAAACAACACAAGTTCCTTGCCAACAGCAACAACTTTTCCAGAGGACCTGAAGTGCACCTAAAAGCCTGACATTTACTGCTTCGCATTTTCAAGGAAGCAGGATTTAGCAACCCACATTTAAACACCACAGAGAAGCCTGTATGTTTTTTCCTGGTTCCCCATGCTGTGTACTTTCTCTTTGGGAAACTGCCAAAGTCTGTCTCAGGAGGTTGTTATTTTGCTCCAAGAGACCAAAATCAATCAATCAATCCGTGATTTGGCAGAGTAGGAAGAGAAGATTAGGACTCTCAAGGCAGATTATAAACACAATCCCCTCAATTAACTTCTCTGGGACGGGCTAGGGGCAGTTAGATCCTCATTAAGTTAATTATTAACACGATGGTCAATGTGCATATTTTTTATGACAACTTGTATTAATTTCAAGTCCAAAGCAGTAAACCCAGAGAGGCTGAGAAGGAAAGCTGCTGCCCTGCCTGCCAGGCCACAGGAACAAGCTTCATGGAGCACATTTGGCCTCTGCCATGTTGTAACAGCCATCTGCTCTGGCCAGCAATGCCAGGGCTTTTCCCAGTCTCCTTGGCTTCCAGGCATTTGGGACTCTGTGCCCTGCCTATCTTTCCTGAGCACATTAAAGAAATGTCATTATTGGAGAGACCTCTGAATTATGCAGCTGGTGTTGGGGAGACTTTTTAAAGCCACTGCTCTGCAGGCCAAGGCTGTGCTTGGCTATGGTGCAGGTAGAAGGGCTGGTCAGGGCACCTCTGGCATTGCCTTTCACAGCCTCCCACTACCCTCAAGTGAGAAGGCTCCGCCGGCACCCGTGATCCCCACTCTTTGCATGGAGCATCAGCTGAAGGAATCATTTTGTGCCATAACTACATAGCTCTCAAGGAATTTTAAGCACCCAGTTTTCTGGGCCTGAATAAGCTTGCCAGAACACAAGAATTTTTTTTTCTACTAGAAAGGAAGAAGAAAACTTGCCCTGAAATTGCTCTGACAACTTAGTCCTGATGCAGTTTTGCTGCTATTATGATCATCATTCTCAAAATGCCCTTCCATAACAGCCTGTTGCGTTTTTAACAATAGAACTTCACCTGCCTTGTTCCAGAATTCTTCAGGATTTAGCCTTAAAATTATGTCAGTTACAGTTAATCTTACTACAGAAACTTGTCAAGAGGATGGAAGCTACATACAGAAGTCACACTTTTTGGGTCCCAGACCCTGCACATAAAGGCCAGTTTGCCCTGCTGATTCATGCCATGCCTAAAGAGGTAGCTTCCTCATTTGATCCTCATGGGATCAGGCTCTCTGTATGAAAAATGAAGGCAGTCATGGCTCTGTCAGGAGGGCTCAGAAAACTGAGCACTTAACACTGAGTGTAGATTGGATTCCCCTTCAAGAGTTCAAAGGGAAGAAGCTGAACTGTGGCCCAGAAAGACTGAAATTGGTTAAAAAATGTCCTGTTCTGTGACACAGCACTATATCCATGCTCCTTGCTCAGCAATAATTTATTAAAACTTCTTACTGCCTGAACAATATTTAAGGGCAGCTAAATGAGCAGCAGCACTGGCAGGCAGTACCCTGCACTGTCCTGTTGGGAAATTAAAACTGTGCTAGGCAAGTGTCTGGTTTAACCTTTTTGTCAGGCCCCTGTAGCCTGTGGAAACCATACAAGATCCTGGCAGTACTGCTGACCTCCAGAAAAAGAGCCCCAAATAGTTCCCCTGTGAAAGGCTGGCAGATGGACCTTCTCCAGTGGCTGACACACTTCTCCAGTACTTGGCACAGCCTGATGAGTGACTGGAGGCAGCCCAGTGAGGGGGTGGAAGGGCTGGCAAGCAGCTGAAGACACCCAGATGCTCTCAGCAAGGAAGATGACATGTCAGCAAGACCTACCAGTGACATGTGTGACTGGCTAGGAGCAGTGACAGCTTGAGGCCAAAACTGATTCTTGCATTCATCCATCTGGATAAATATTTGCTGCTGTTGTGTGATCACCAATGGGAATACATGATTAAAACATTTCTAATTTGCAGTGCCTTCAAATGCATTCAAGTCAGGCTCCCTTCTCAAGGGGATAAATGGCATTTATAAATCCTCAATATTTTTCTAACTTCTGGTATCATTGTAGGTGAAAAATCAGAATATTTGTACTTTAGCAGCCTGTTAGGTGGATGTTGCCATTTGATGAATATTCAGATTTATCTCTGCAACCCCAGGCCAAGCTCATCTTCCAGTGAGTATGTGATTGGTATGGGTTGACAATGGAAAAAGACAATAAGCAGTTTTTATAGAATCACAGGCTGGTTTGGGTTGAAAGAGACCTTCAAAGATCATCTACTCAAACCCCCTTCCATGGGCAGGGACATTTTTTGTCCATTTTTTAGGCCAGGCTGTTCAAGGCCCTGCTCAACCTGACTTACTTCCCTTACTTCTGCTGCTCTTCAACCCGTCCTGCTAGGAAAAAAAAAATCTGGAAAAAGTATTTTATTCTAATTTACCTTCTTTTAATTTTTTTTCTTTTCCTTTTTTTCGGTGCGTGAAATGGTAGTCTATGTTATTGATAATTTTGGTTGCTGGCCTTGTGTTAGCACCTTTTCATTCTGCTCAACATCCCAGCTTGATAGGATACAGCATAGGATGTGTACAACCAGGGTTCTTATCTTATACTGTTGACTGCTCCAATTGGTGATGCTTTCTTTCTTACACCTCCTTCACCTTTATACAGGGTAAGGTAGCATCAGCCACACTAGAAAAGCAGGAAGCCTAATTGCTGGAGCTGTGCTACTGAAGTGATGGAGTTTCTTAAGTCTGCAACTGAGATAAGGAGCTGCCTAATAAACAAACAAACAAGATGTCTGTAGTCCATCAGAGAAGTAATTAAAGCCTGGATAAGACATTTGGTGTACTTTAAGACAAGGCTGTGTAGACTTGGAGAAGTCCAATTACAGCATCTCAACTTATATGGAATAAATTGAAGACAGGACTGATGATGAACAGACCTGGAATGAAAGCTGAGCACTTGGAAAAAGTCAGCTATTGACAAGGAGACAGAATCCTCTGTAAGAAGAGATTCCCTGTAAATAACTCAATTTATATAAAAGGAAAGCCCAGCTCTAGGCTTTAGACAGGCACTTCTTCAGTGTTGGACCCCACCAGGTGCAGTGTTGTGTTTGCTGATTTTCAGCCAGTGAATCAAGAAAGCTGGGGATGACAAATGCAATACTGATCAGACCTGTGCTAAAAGACAGCTGAGTCAATTAGGAATTTGGGAACTGGAGGGGGCAGAAGGGGCAAGGACAGCCTGCTGAGCACTTGTTATGACCAGCCTGTGATTTTACCCAGGCAGTCTGGCAGAGCTCATCAGATCACCTCCGTGCTGGTGGTGACTGGGGGGAGGGAGCTCCTGGAGAGAAAGTAGCAGCCGAGGCTGCATAGCAGCCCTTGCGAAGTCCAGCACAGCTTCCTGACAAGCAAGGCTTGAAGCATTCATAATTAGAGAGGCTGCACAGTCATAAAGCTTTTATCCATTTTAATTTCTGTTGGTGATTTAAAAAAAATGTAGACAGGCTACTCAATCTTTTTTTCTAAGTATAGAAAATAATGTGGGAAAATAGAATTTAAAATAAAAAATAATTTCCAGGAATATACCTTTTATCGTAAGAGCTCTGGTGGTACAGCGAAAGGGTACAGATCTTGAGCTGCTCTGGCTGAAGCCAAAGTGCCTCCTCCCCACTCCCCATGGGCTCTGACTTACGTGAGGCACCAGATGGATCCAACTCCTGCATGCCCGAGGTGAAGGTGGGGGAAACAACGTTGACACAGTCATAATGCCCTAAAAAGGGACATGACTGGACACAATCCCAGACCTCAACATCCCCACAGGTGCTCCCCAGCTTTATCAGGCTTGTGACTTTTCCCCCCTCTCAGCTAAAGGTACAGGTTTATGATGCCTGTAACATTGTGCTACCATGCTGTATTGGTTCTGGTTCAGAGCCAAAAATTAGGAAGAAACCTCAGGAGGGTTTACTTTGGGAGAAGCTAATCCAAAATGGCCCCTCCCAGTCACTGACTCGGGAAAACAATTCCTTAGGAGAAAAGTGGAAAAAACTATTTAACAGGCAAAGCATTCACTACCACAAAGAAAGAAATAATGAACAATATGAAACCATAAAACCCCTTGCCACTCCAAAAGAGATTCCAAACTCACAAAGTCCCTCCGTGGGCTGTGGCTCGGCTCTCTCAGTCTCTCTCAGTCCCTCAGGCCAGCAAACGCCGCGGCCCAGGCCCGGCCCGGAGGCCACAGGTGCGAGCTGCCGCTGCTCTGCTGGGTGTTCAGTGCAGAGCAGGGTTAAACAGGTCCAGAGAGAGAGAAAACCCACAGTCCAGGGAACTTCTCTGCCTCAGCTAGCCTAAAACTAACTAAAAGCAAAGGAGAGCTCTGTCCTGCCATCTGTCCATCCGGAGACAACACCGTCCAGCAGCAGGATGCAGGGGAGCGAGTGCAGTTTCTGACAACAAACTCTGTGCTTCTTCTCTCCCTCCGTCGCTCTCACAACAAATCTTAAAGATGCAAAACTTATTATCCAGCCTAAACAGAGCCAACAACTGGGGATAAAGGCATCATTTAACCAACCCAGGACACATGCTCAGACCTTTAGCTACTCAAAGAAATAGACTCTTTGGAGGTCCCCTGAGGCCAGACTCCGCTGAACCCTGTGGCTTTGCCTGCCCCCCAGCCAAGGCAGGCATCCTACAGGTCTCTCTTCCCGCCCTTATATTTGAAATCAGCACCTCAACAAGATGCTAATGAGTAAGACAAGCAATTCTGAAGGTTAAACATTTTTGCAGCTAGCGATGCCTTTCCTCTACAATTAAAGGCAAATGTCTCAAAGGTACTTAATTCCTTGTTTGCTGCCAAGACAGCTACACTTCTTGGAATGACAGGCTTAAATCTTCCAAGAGAGCTCACATTGCTGTGTCTCTGTCATTTATGGGCTTTTCAGAGCTATAGTAATTGTTATGCTTCAGGCAAAACCATGTAAAACAAAAACAATAACAAAAACCTAACTTATTCATAAATCAGAAATATTTTCCTTCAAGAAGGGTAGAGTCATTACTAGCAACAACACTGTAATATGTGCTAATGACATGTTTAGTAAATGTTTTCTGGGAAAGAGACACAAGGCAGTGCCACAGCCCAAGCTACTAGCATTCAAGGCTTTACCTTTAAAACAGAGGCTTGGTTTAGAGCTGTTTTGTCTGGCGGTAATTTCTCCCACCACCTCAGCAGGGCCATCAGCTGGACACTTTTGGATTTTTGTTCGTACTTAGTGGCATTCTCCAAGCTCATCTCTTCGTCAGTCTAGGCTGAGAACAGCTGCTGCTTCTTACTTTCATTTCTCCAATTAAGTTCTTTGGGCTCTCCTTGGGCCCATACTACTTTGAAACTTCAAATTTCTGACTGCTGGTTTCCTCATAGCAACCTTCTACCATTTTCAAAACTCTCCATCTTCCATTCTTAGTGTTTGCTATTGAGATCTGGGGAGTAACGCCCAGAAATTAGATTTTTAATTATTATTTTACAGAAATGGATTTGCTCTGTTCATCTAATATAGGACTTTTTAGTATGGGAAACTTGTCTGCAGGTTCAGTCTTTGCAGAGGACTTAGACAAAAAATAGTTTAGCTGAACTTTGGCTCAGTAGTGTCTGTGCCCATTTAGGGAGAGCAGGTGCTCCTGAATGACGTGTACTAACCTGGGATATTTTATTCCTATTTTTTCTGTTTCCAAGCACTATTCTCAACCCAAAATCTGTAGAAGGTAAATCTAGCAAGTGCTGCATCCCCTCAGTGCTTTGTAGAGAATTATCTTTAGACTCTCAACTCATCAAGGGTTAAGAACTCTGTCAGGTAACCCCATGCATATCCACTGCTCTATCCAGAGTACATCCAAACACATTGTGCTTGTTCTCTACACATTTACAAAAAACCACCAAAACAACTCAGACTTCCTTTAATACTGAGACATTTCCCCAGTCCAGCCAGCACTACTGTGCACAGTTGGTTATATGGGAACAGCAGTGTGGACAGGGGAGAAGCCGGGACAGCTGGAACTCCTGTGGTCGTCAGGGCACACATAGCTCCTGAAACAGTCTGTTGGCACCAAGAGGTGGCGACATGGAGTAAAACAAACCCAAACTCTCACATAAATAACCTGTGGAAATGTGCCAGCAACTTCTTTGCACATAAAAATCAAAATAAGCCTTACGGGAAAGCCTTCCCTATCCCTCCCTCAAAGCTGGCCTGACTGCTGAGTGCAGTCTGTCTCAAAGCTAAAGTTTGCTGGTGCCTGTGGTTTTTCAGCCGCAAGGTTAGCTCATTCAGTCTTTGTCTGGGGCTTTGTCCAGAGAAAGTATCTGTGACCTGCAGCAGAAGTTGGTTTTCCCCTTTCCTGCTTATCTGGGAATTGGGAGGCTCCCTCTGAGCCCACCAGTGAATAGTTTTCTTCCTGCCTGTCATTTAGCAGTTATGTCTGCTGGTCCAATAGTGACAGTGCATTTTCAAACAGGCTTAAAATTCAAATTGACTCAAATTATCTCAAGGTAATTTACCCATAAACTGCCAAGGTAAGAGCATCAGACTGTCCAGGTATCACTGAAGGTAAAGGAACAAAGCTATTTTGAGTACACAGGAACAAGCTACTTGTAGCTCGTGCCTTCAATTACTTTTAGTCCGACAATTCATCTTAAAGCAGTTACAGAGCAGAATATCACCCTCATTGCCTCCTAAAGCACTTTGCAATGAATTAGGTTTTAATATCAGAATATTACAGTTTTGTTGCGGTGTGATGTCAGGATTTGCCCCAGAATTCCAGGTTTCTTCCCAGAAGATCCCTTCCCCAGGTGTGTGTGTCAGTCACCCCTTTCCCTACCCTGACTCCTGCTCAGAACTGCCTGTCAAACTAAGAGCGTCGAGTGGTTGGGCGGATTCAAAAGATGCTCTACACCCTGGGGGGCATTGGACAATCCAGGTATCCTTTGTGCCTTGGAACCTCCTCTCCCTCACCTGGTTGGTGGGCTTTCGACCCCTCCCCTCTCCCTCTCCCCCAGAATTAAAAGGGCAAGGAAGCCACGTGGTCGGGAGTCAGTTAGGAGTCTGTTAAGAGTTCTGTTAGGAGTTCTGTTGGAGCTGTTACTGGATTCAGAAGACTGCGGGCTAGAATAAAAACTCTGGATTAAACCCTCCATCAGAACTGACTCCTTTTCCTTCACCATCGCCTCAAAGCCTCTCCATCAAAAGAATCTGATCCGATCACCACCACCAGAGCCCGGAATGTCTGGACTTGTGCCTGACTGCAGCAGCTAGCTAGCCGATAGTATCTCTGGGGTGAAACACCTCAATTGCTGCTATCTGGTTCAGACGCAGGGCCAGGCAAGCCAAGGCACGTCCCTTCAGCAATATTGGTAATATTCCACTACAGTTTCCAGTACCAAGAGATAATAGGTGAAACACAGGGTTTCCATGAGACATTGGTGTATTTTGTCTTTTATGTTTGCTCTGAGCTTTGCCTTGGTGACACGATACGCTGATATGCCATTACCATAAATTCAATTGTACGCACATTCACTCTCGATATTCCATCCTCTGGCAATAAAGCTACATTTAGAAAGGGCTATCTTTAGCAATTGCTTGCCATCCTTTTATTGATGGATTCTCAGAGCATCTCATTGCACTGTTTTTCTATTATCCATTTAATGGTTTTTCATTTACTCCAACATAGATAGATCAAGGAATGTTTTACCACAATAGCTGCCACTTCCACTTTCCACTTGGGTGTAAGCTGGGGAGTGGAGGGAGAACAGTGGGGATTTTGTCTAAGATTTAATTTTTAAATTAACTCTACTTTTACATACTACATCCTTACTGCCCTGAAGAGCTTTCTTGTTTCTTGTCCCTCAAATACAGGAATCACGCATTTTGAACTGACATTTAGAATTTTGCTAAAATAAGTGTTGGCTGTCTAAATGTCTGCTTTGTATCACAAAGAACTCAAACTGAAAATTTTATTTTGACAATGATTTTGACCAGATTTAACTTACTAAACTTACCCTAAGATGTTGCTCTTACTGGTAAAATCAGGTGAATTGCCATTGTTTACTGTTTGTTCCAATGTCACTTGTAGCATCTGGTTGCCCAAATGGGATGTATCTGAATTAGGAAGGCACTACTGTTTCTTAGAAATACGGTGGTCCATAGATATAAGTGAGATCTGCAAGGAAAAGGAATATCTTTCACAAAACCAGGTGACAAAATGATAAAGAAACCCACAAGGACCAGGCACACAGCTCAGAACCTGAGACTTCTGGTATGGAGTGTAAAAAGCTATGAACAGTTTTAATTATGATATTCAAAACATGTAAGGATGAAATTACAGTGGACAAACCACTACTTCATTACTCTTAGCTTATTTTATTCAGCCAAATTGCTTAGTTGTTTAATAAACACAGTCTACTCTAACAAAGCAGTATCTATTCCCTCTATGGCTTTGGCAAAATCCCACAATCTGAAGGAATAATTTTTCTTTTGTTAAGCAATTTAACATCTATCTCCCTGCATATCAGCAGGCTCGGCCCTTTCATGGTTTGAAATCCTTCTTACCACTGCTTTGCTGGTCTTGCACTGAGATGACATTGCAACATCTTGAGAAAATGCCTCTCTTTTGAGGCATATGATGTTTATAGTGGGGTGTGTATTTCTTCAGGAGGCTCCACTCACCCAGAGTACTCACTACATGAACTCTTGAACGATGAACAGTAACACAAGAATTATTCAATGCACTTTCAGGCTAAATCTGTCTTATTAAGTACAGTTTCAAGAGGCTATTTTCTGTCCTCATGTGGTGGTGTGAGCAGGAGTTAGGTCCCAGGCTCTCTCAGCTGAGATATTCATTCAGGTCTATGGGAAGCCAGGCACATGGGAGCTGTGCCATCAGCCTCTGAGGGACTTAATGCAGACTGATGTTGGGATGTTTCCACCACATAGGATAGAGAAAGAACTCAGTTCTGGCCACAGAAGGGCAAACTGGCCAAAGCAGACAAAGTATTGTCTTCTCAGTGATTGAGTAGAAACAGGTATAAATTAAATCTGGCCTGCTGAAGAGGTGATGAAATAGAGGGTTTTGGGGGCTCACTTGAGTTAGCAATATGAATTAAGCATTTAAATTTTAGCTTGTAGGATTGTGTGTTGAATTTTAACTCTGTCACAGTACAAAGGGCATAGGAAAATGCAAATTTTTGAAGCTTCTTGTGATAAAGAACAATATTGAGAGAGGATCAAGGAATATAGGAACCTAGATAAAGAGGCTTCTCTGTCTCCAAGCTGATCAAAATCAGCAGACGTACTCAGATAAGCACCAAGGGACCAAAGCGCACACACAAAGGAGAAAAGTTCAAAAGTTCAGTCGGCAGGAAGACCACTTCCTTCAGCCTCAGAGACCACCGAGAGACCCCCGTGTGACCACCAGCAGGAACAACGCGTGCTCAGAAGGGCGTGGATCTAATTACCACGCGAGGCGAGAACAGGCGGGACTAGGGGCTGAATATGCATGAAGAAGTTGTGCAATGTAATGTGTATGAAACACCTTTGTAAATAAAATGGAGCTCAGAACTAGAGCTCGGGGCACAAGTTTTTACGAGAGCTGTCTCGCTTGTGCCGGGCGCTGACAATACATACCCACTTCATAACTACACCGGGTTGTGGAGTCCATTTATTCTGTATATTGCTTCAATGAGGTAAAATACCTAGCACCAAAAACCAGAAATTACATTTAAAAACATTTTTTAAAAAGCAATTAAATATCAGCTTAGGGTTAAACAATCGCTAGTTCAATAATGTTTAAATATTGGATTAAATAATATCTATATGGCTGAAACAAGAAGTAGCGACCAAAATAATTCTTCTAAGGCAGATATTTGTCTGTTGTGTTTGAAGGTGCTTTTGTCATTGAAACGTGAATCTAAGACATGTGCTAGATATCTTCTTCAAAAGTTTATAAAAAGAATAGCTGAAGGCTGAATAATTCTCCACAGCATTGTTTCTGGGGAAAAAAAAAGTCACCAAAAAACCCTCCTGACCAACCTCAAATAACACTTAGATGGCAAGGAGAAGTAAACCAGTAGAATAAGGGAAAAAATCCCCCCAATCCCCCCAAAATACCGCCCTCCTCCTACTCTTTTTTCTAATTTGCAACAACGTAGTCATCCATTCCAGGATTATGTGGGGTTGTGTGCAAGGGCAGGCTCGGGCCCCCAGGAGTTGCCAGATGGGCAGGCTCGGGCCCCCAGGAGTTGCCAGATGTGTTTAGCAGAGGGACAAACCTGGCACCCCTGAGCCAATGGCCCTGATGCCACTAGCTCAGACTGGTTACAGGTGAATTGTTTAGAAGATGAGCTCATTTACAGAAAAATCCTGCAGGACACAGATCACCTCATCCCATCTTAGCTTAAAAATGCACAGGCTGACTGGCTGAAACGCTGAATTCCTGAAAAATAATTCTTGAACTAACCGAATAATCATTCAAAGGGTGAGATTGGACTGCAGCAGGTTCAGAAGTTTCTGTTTGATCACAGAGAAATAATTTTATTTTCTTGTCACTGTTCTGCATCTGAGAAAATCATCATCTTGTCATGAATTTACAGATCATTTCATTCATGCAACAAAAGAAAAAGCACCCGGGAAGCATCTGCTCAATATAATTCCAGGCTGAAATTAAATATTTTTCCTCTTCTCCACCTAAATATAATGTGATCCAACGTATTATGCAGTTCTAATCTATTTTGGCCAGATACATTTTTATGCTGATAATGGAAAATTAATTTAACCATATATGCCCAGGAATATCATCACATTTTGCATGGAAGATAAAATCTCATGAGGCATTTGACTTGTGAATGCAGCTTCCAGGAAGATGTTCATTTCCAATTGCGTTTTCCCCCCAATAGATTCTTAATTTGCCTTGTTCTATATGGTTTCCAGTTATCATTTTGTATGGCAATAAAAATCAGTGAAGCAGCAAAAGCTTATAGGCCCCTGCCTAGATTTGATTTATATAATGAATGGCAAAATATTCTTGGTCTGCGTAATTGAAATTAATTCATCTCCCACTGTTTGTAATGCAGTCATAAAGTGCTTTATGTATTTATTGATAAACAATCATTTTATTTGCATTTCTTGGGGAAAATAAACATGCTACATTCATTGTCTTGTTGCATATATGCTTTACATGTGTGAAGTATGTAGATCTATGTAAAACCTGTTTATTCCCACCACCTTCTGCTTTAAAGCCCAAAAGGTCCTTATAAAGCACCAATAATCTAAAAAAACAAACAAAAAAAAGCTGTGGTAAAGAGTTAGGATTTTAAGACTTGAATTAATACTTCCCTATAAGTGAAAAATCTGAAAAATCTGAGCAGTGAGTAAATTCTACATCTGACCTAGACATGTTTCAGACAGACTGCTTTCTCCCACAACATGAAAGCTACAGCTCCAACCATTTTCCTGAAGTTAAATTTTCCCCCTATCAGGGAAAAAACATTGAAATATCATTTTTCTGAGACATTTCCTGTAAGAACTTTATTTAAAATAACATTTGTTTAAAGAAAATTTTGAAGCCTCACTCAAGAAACCACTAGTCCCTTTTGCACAAGTGAAATCAGGGGTTTTAATCCTACGGTCAGGAAAAATTGCATGTGCTTCTCCCACCCCCTCTTTTTTTTAGAAATGCTATGTTCTATATTTATATCTCTGAAGGCATCATTTTACCATTCTGCTTTCCTCTATTGTCCCATTTTTGTCATGGTGCAATTAAACAAAATCATATTTTCCATAAAAAACGTATTAATTCTGGCAGGGGTCATTAGACTGACAGCTTTGAAGTGTGAAATATTTGAAGTGAAGAAATATTAATTTACCCTACAAGAAACCAGGAGAAAAGCAATAACATGCCCTTATCCTAACCCTGAACAAACTGCTTCTGAAGACTGTTCAGAGTATACACAGTCTCAAGGGCCTGCTCCAGTTCATGACACCTCTCTGGGAGTGCTTGAAAGGATCAATAGAATTTCCTGTACAATGAGAATTCAATAACATCCCTTTCTATAAGGGATGTGCCTGTCTCCAAAAAAACTTATTTCATAACAGCCAAATCTAAGTCACTGAAAGGTCATCACTTTAATTTAGGTCTGGATTGTACTGAGTACTTTCGAAGTTGTGTTTTTTGAAAATGTGGCATTTTACTGCACCAGATTCTCAACTTACCACATGAAAGTTTCAGTAGGTTTTACTCTGTGGTAGAAAAAATTTATTGCATTTTACTCCTTGGCTTCAACTGAAACTCTTTCGGAGATGTCTCAGGCCAGCATTTAGACTTGGGAATCTCCTGCACTGTGTTCTAGCATTGGAATCTGCATCCACACCTATCAATGTATTCTGCTTCTTGATAAATGACACTAATGGGAACTGATGCCTTTGGGGCCTAAAGCCAGTGCTGAAACATGCTGCAAGGGCAGGGTAAAGGAAGTCTTGTTGATTACTGCGTATCCACATTGCCTGGGGCAAAGGGACATGCTGGTGAAGGGAGAGAAGATTCCCCTTTTCATAGCAACTAAACTTACAATTCAAAAGTGTTGTCTGAAGCACTGAACACCAACGCTTGCCTTTACATCAGGCTGCAGCACTAGAGGCAGCATCTCTCTTACTGCTCCTTGGGGACAAAACAAATGAAAGCATCTCCTCCCCCAAAACAAATGAACAAAACCCCAAACCTAAATCTAGACACAGCCTGGTGTCCCTTGATATCTTCTGACCAAACCTCCTCTCCTTCTAGCAATCTAGAGGATTGATTTATGGTGTTCAAATGCCATTCCTGACATACATAAAGTTATTGGTATTGGCACACAGTGCTATTTCAAATGGACCTTACTTTTGCTCTTTTACATGTCGTGGCAGTTGGATTTATGGTCCCGTATGAGGCAATTTCAGCTGCTACACTCACAAGTATATATGGACTGTGCTGTTTGTTTATTTACCTTTGATTTCTTGCCATTGAACAAAAGATTTAGGAGGTACATGGGGTTCTGATTGATACAGCAAGATACCACACCACCGGTTTTGGATACCAGATCTCTCTCATAGAGTTTCCTGTCGGACTTCTGGTGGTGTTTGACTTCAGAAAGCTAGTCCCAAGGCCTCCCTCCATGCCAGCAGTGATGCTCTGAAGACGGGAAAAGTTCCCAGACATTTGAGAGCTGGATGCCAAGATGAAAAATCCCGAGACAAGAGACCATCAAGGATAAGCTTTTAAAAGCAGCCCTAGCAAGGGGTTTTGTGACCTTGGTCATTCCTTGGTCACAGTGTTCATGACAGAGGGAACTTGCAGGGATGGCAAAATGAAGAAATCAGAAATATGCTAGAGAATAATTTTTCAGGGGCAGAGATCTGCCCTGGTGGTTCCTTTCACAGTGACAAGATGACACGAGCACCAGTGGGTAGCTATAGGTTTGCTCCATGACTAGAGTTATGTTCAGTTGGATTTGGTCCAAGAGGTATCAGAACCGAGGCTGGGCCAGACCATTTCTTTGCTAGCTAGTGACGTCGGGAAAACAATGGTTCCCCTGTTCATCCATCTCACCCACAAATGAGTGGGAAAAAAAGGAACTAATTTTGCTTAATGTAAAGAAAACTCTACATTTAGGATGGTTTTAAATACTAAAAGAAGCTTGCGCTTGAACTAGTATATGGCAATTTTTTTCCTATATTGAAATGTAACATTCTGTTTTACAAATATTTCCCTTCCTCAGATTAAACTAAAACCTGGATTTCTCAGTTACTTTGGTTATCTTTAAATTACTTGGTCAATTTAAGCATTTATTTGAAATTCCTCATGAATCTTTTGCTAACATTTAATGACATTTTTAAAAAAGTTATTTTACGTCCCAAGTGCTGTAAATCTCCTTCTCTTTCCTATGCTTTATTTGTTATTCTTATTTGAATCCTTACATCCTTTTACCTGCCATTTTCACTGGCCAATCTGTACATGAGCAGTTATCTTTTATTTTTGGTGCAAGGAAAATAATAGCACACAATATAGGGCACTGAGAAACTGAGCACAGAAAATTTTAGGACAACAAGTGAAAAATGTATTTGAATGTTTGGGACTTAAAAAGAGATACCTTGAACTGGGAATTTTTTTTCTAGGATGTGATCTCCTTCCCCCCTAGACAATATAAATAATTTTTTTACATTGTCATTCAAAATTACAGCATGTGGATTTGTTAGTGTTAACATTCCTTTCCCTCCTTAACTATCAAACTTTGTTGCTTGTAATACAGAACAAGCCTCAAACAGCTTACCAAATTGTAAAAAAATAACAGGGAGAAATGGAGAATTCTCCCTCCCTACATCCAAAAAATTGGAACCAATCATTTATACCGTGTGAGAATAACACAGAAACCCTTCAGAAAATTCAGGTACCTTGCAGACTGCTGTAGTTTAGCATGCAGTTCTCAAGACACTCTAGCATGTACTAAAAAAAAAAATCCTGCTTTCAATAATGTGTCAAAATAAAAAAGCATTTTCAATTTAAAAAAATATGTTGCAGAGAGGGATGGGTGAATTTTAATCATAGAAGATTTTATGCCCTTTTTAGAAATTTCTCTAGGAAAAGGTAAGTAGTTACACACGAGAATTATTAAAATGCAGGGGTAAGCTTGTCTCTCTCAAGTTTGCTTGTGATTTATAAGGCTCTACTCAAAACAAGAATTCAGCTTTTGTAGGCCATTTATTTACAAATTAAAATGGAAGAGATGGACATATTTAAGTTCTTTACTGGCATCATAACCAAAAATATGGACCTTCCTCCAGTTCCCTGTAACAATGCTGACTGACTGAATGTGCTGTTCAGATATGAGAGGGTCCCAAAGTAGTCATACTTCATCAAAGATGATGACAGCCACAAGGAACTAGGTTTTTGGAGGAGTCATTGCTTTGGAGACTGACTGCAGTAGTTGACAGGGATAGGTGCCTGATGACCAGCAGAACACTGCCAATACTTTTTAAAGGAGTTTCTACAACTTTTCCCTCGACACAAGGAACTTGTGTTCCGAAGCACAGACCTGGGGGTGCTGGTTGACATCCAGCTGAATTGAGCCTGCATCTGCCCAGGTTTCCAAGAAGGCCAATGGGACCTGGCCTGTACCAGCAGTAGTCTGGCCAGCAGGACCAGGACAGGGATTGTCTCCCTGTATTTGGCACTGGTGAGGCCACACGTTGTGTGCTGTGTCTAGTTCTGGGTCCATCACTACAAGAAGGACATTGAAGTGCTGGAGTGAGTCCAGATAAGAGCAATGGAGCTGGGAAAGGGTCTGGAGCACAGGTTGTGTAAGGAGCATCTGAGAGAACTGGGGTAGTTCAGCTTAGAGAAAAGAGGTTCGGGGGTGACCTCATCACTCTCTACAACTAACTGGAAGGAGGATGTTGGTCTCTTCTCCTAGAAGAAGTGACTGAGCAATAGAAAAAAGCATCAAGTTGTGGTAGGAAAAGTTTAGATTGGATAGTAGGGAAAATTTCTTCACTGAAAATATGGAGAACATTGGAATAGGCTGTCCAGGGATGTGATGGAATCTCCATCCTTGCAAGCATTCAGAAAAATGTCTGGATGTGGCACACAGGGATATGCTTTAGTAGTGAACAGAACAGCACTGGGTTACTGGTTGGACTGGAGGAATGCAGAGGCCTTTTCCATCCTCAGTGATGCTGTGGTTCTAAAGCTGGTGACCTGAGCAAAACTGTCTGTGGGCTGATAGCACAAAACTCCTTAATGACTACTTGGAACAGGCATGGTAGAGATTGGTTCTGTGAAACCAGGTTTCATGTACACTTGAAAGCACTGTTTGTGTGTCTTTTAGGTTATCAAAGAAAGCCTTGAATTGGTCAGGAGTGTATCTGGGAAAACACGATGATGATGAAGCTTCACACCTTGGGTTCAGTCTTTTTTGTGTTTTCACATGACTAAATGTGCACATGAAGATCCAAGAATGTGTATCCAGATACAGCACATGTCCAGGGAGCAGTAAACCCATGTAGGAAGCTGTGCAGCACATAGGATGAAAGAAATGCACCTAATTGTGTGATAAACTACTGACTAAATACAAATAGGGAGCAGGCAGAATTTGGAAAAGCTCCAGTTGTGATTCTACAAAAGGATGTTTTGATTCTCTCATCCCGACAATATGCATTCTGAGCATTGGAGGTGACCCTGCGAGTATCATATCACATCCTCTTCTAATTGAACCATAGCATCCCTGACTTCTGAATGTGAAAAGAAGCCATATCCACAATAAGAACTATTAACTGTTTCCAATGAATAATTCAGCAAGCTCCAGCCATGAAACCCACAGCAAGCACTGCAAGGAAGATGAAGCATTTTCCCTGCCCATCATTATGTGTGTTCATGCCACAGGGATTTTTCAATTATTGAACACTGTGGAGTTGCCTTTGTTTGTAGAAACTGTCAATTTGAATTGTGTGGCTTCTACACAGTCGTTTACGTTTGCCAAAGGCTGCTTAACATTAACTTGGCTTTTTACTTCTTTGTCACGTGAAGGTTCAGATCAAAAGTACTGAACGATTACTAACATTTTATGAAGCATCTTAAGTTGCATGCTTTAACTGTCAAGACATTTCCAATAATTTCTTCTGATGTTTTATTATCAGAAAAAGCCCTATTAACTTTATTTTTATTCACCAACCTATTATAAACAGCTACTAATGTTACAAAAGTTCAAGTGTCTCAAGACATGAAAGTTGAAGTAGCTACTATTAAGTTTATAAGCTTATAACTGGAATATGTTGCTGCTAGTACTTAATTCACCTTGAAATTCAACCCACAGCTTAAGAAGGAGCTGTCTTTTCAATTTACAAAGGGTATGAGAACAGTGCTTTGTGCAGCAATATTGTGCATGCAGATATACTGAGCTTCAGTTTGGTGGTGCAAATGACTTATTTTAGCTAGTGATGATAGAAATGAGGGAGTTCCTGATGTGTGAGCTTGGAGGTAAGCATCTACCATTTCCTGGGGCAGCAGCAAGAATGGAAATACACCTTGGAAATTACTGTTATGTGTATAGTGTGGCAAGAGCCGTTGCATTTAATTTATTTGTGAGTGATGGGAAAGAAACTCAAGTTCTATAATTATAAGTGTGGCATAATCAAATCTGTGCCTGCTTGTACATCCTGTGTCTTTATGTCCCTAATTCCTTGGGTTCCAGGATTTTAACAGATTCAGGTTAACTGAACAGGTTAGTTTCTGCACAGAAAAGTCAGTGCACTGGTAAGAGAAAAGTGGATCTGAGGTATGGTCTTGATCCAACTCCTAGTCTGTATCACAACAACAAGTAACTGTCTCAGGAGCTATTCAGGAAGGAATTTTGGAAAATGTTATATTCTGCCAGGTAGATCCCTGCTATGGGTAGAGCAATGTCTGTGCTTTGGTGTGCTCATGAGCACCCAAGGTGGGTATCTGGCTGTCCCAGGGACTCCCCAGGCAGCTCCTGCTGCATAACTGAGCAATTCCTTCATAGGTGAGACTCTTGGAAATAGTAGAAATGTTTTCTGCTTGTGCAGAAATGGTCACCATTGCTTGAACAGTTCCACGCTCTGAGCACAGTATAGTCCGTAGCAATGGATAAAATGCTGATACAAAGGCCCTCCAGTGGAGAGTCCTGTTGCCATCCAGACCACAAACAACCATCCTGTTCAAGAGATTTGAGTCCCCCACAGCCATTACCTTTACTCAAAGGATACTCACACCTATCAATGTGATAAGTTTTCAAAACTGGTATTGTTTTGATCTATTTATTCAAGCACTCTGTCCACGTCAGCATCACCTGAGTGCAATGGGATTGAACATACTGCTCTCCTTGGGATGGTTCCTCCACTGGATCAGAAAGTCTGTGCAAATGCCACAAGTCTTATGTTAAGCAGAGTTTTCTATTAGTCAGACAAGTCAGACAGATTGTGAAAACCACAGTTTTTGAAAAAACAAAACTGAAAAATGTGAAGTGACAAGTTTGTTGAACAGGGGCATGGCAGAAGGGTCCTTCATTTCATAATCTCTGTATCATCAACATCTACATATCATAAATCATGCTCCAGAGCAAGCTATGGCCAGCAAGACAATGACAAAAATCGCAAATAGAAACTTTCCTATTAATTTAAACTTAAAAATAATCTCCATAGCCTGAAATTGATCACTCTTGACATTGAATCAGCTGCTAAACATTGGGCACCAGATCTTCATGATCAGCCTCTTGAGTAGAAGCCCAGAGAATAGTCCCTTTCAAAGACAATCCACTCTTTCCTAATTGTTTAATAACTGATGTGCAACAAAATGATCCCTGTAGAGCTGAACTCTGTTACCTTTCTTAACACTAAAATAAACTTGAGGTTCCTGAAGTGATTTAGTTCTCATTGAGAAAAAGTTAATAAATAATGGTATGACCTTAGTGAGATCTGAGACACAACTTTCGATTATGATAAATTTTAACTGAGCAAAATAAACTCTAAAACACAAATACAACAAAGTTATTCAGAAATTATGGTTAAATAGTTCAACAATTTTGTCTGAAAAGTGCATTCTCAAATACCAAACTAGGTGTATATGTGCCCATCCACACAGTGTTTTAAAATTTTTTTAAATTTACTTGATGCTCTCTGAGTACTTTCTGCTGTAAAATAATTGGAGAAAGCCAATAAAGGAAAATTCAGAAGAAATGAACAGGTATTGTTGCATATAAGGACTTCCAATTAAAGATTCTCTTAATTAACACATTGCAGCAAAAACTGACAGCGCAATTGGCAATTAAACATCATATGCCATTTCTATTTCTAAATGTGTGCAATAATTGTGTTTTTCCCCACAGTTCTGCAGTCTGTGCTATAAATATTAGAAATGCATATTTACCCCAAGACACTTGCCAGATATCACTGGATATCTGTGAAGGGCATTATGAGCATCAAATCTATTGCACTTAGGTACCAGATGCATTCTCAAAACAGGAATGTGTGTAAGCATACATCCTGATAGGCCCTGCTGACTGAGCTTCCCTTTTGTGAAATGCAGCCAGAATCTCTGCCCTTTACCTTCTGCATCTGAACTCCGCCCCTACAGAGACACCTTCAGTGAGAGTTACTCCTTTAATAAACTGGTTCCTTACAGCCATCACCTTAACCCGAACACTTTGAAGGAAACTCAGCCATCACCACAGACTTTCCTGAGAGAGGTAGAGCATGATGGCAGACCAGCATCTCAGGAAGACAAATCCAGAAATCCATTAAAGGAAGCTTCAATGTTAAGCTATTGCTGGGGCTGCTCACAAAGCCCCTCCTCCTTATACCCACCCTGGGGTAAGAGCTCAGGTTTGCTGTGGTGGTTCTCATACACACACTGCTGCTTTCCCTTTAAAATGCCCCCTGGCAACAAATCCACGGCTTGCTAAAATATAATTATTTGATTATATGATACAACAATCACTCATTGGCCTCATTTCTCCTTGGAGAATTGCATTTGAATGTACACTGGATCTGACACCATAACACCGACACACAGGGAAGAATTACCACTGTAGTTATCCACCTCTGGTAGAGTTAATTTAACTTGTGGTGTGATTCTTTCTAGACACCACTTCCTGCTATCTGTTTATCAGTGTATTTTCCAAAGGTATGAAAGGAACAGTGCAAAGGTATTATTGAAGGGACTTATGATGAATATGAGGTCTTGAGCAATCACTGTGTCCTGCTCCTGACCTTTCCGATAATTTACCACATCATAACTCAGAGATATTTATGACATCCCCATTACCTAAGCCCATTTTCCCAATTCTAATATGCATAAATCAGAGTGACTGTTATGCATCTGTCCTTCCATAGACATTACAACAGTACTTCTAAAATATGTTAAATAAGGTAACTAACAAATAACAAGCTCAGTCTTTAACAAGTTCAGCTGCAACTCATTGTTGTATCTTCTCTGCTTCACAAAACAATTTGTCCTGCCACAAGCAAGCCAGGAAGCTTGTATTCCTGAAAGAAATCTGGTTTTCTGTGTAAATAAGAAGAAACAGATACTTTTCAGACTCCAAATACCCCAACTCTGTTCTCAGCTCCTGCAGGCTTGGTAAGCCTGGTGAACCAGTTTCACTTCTCCATCCTTCAGCTTTCCACATAGAAATCTCAGTTGCTATTTCCCCTCCGTTTTCCTTCAGGACAGGATCCCTTCAACTTAACCACCAAGTCTGACAGAACTGGTTATTCTAGCTATTGATATCCCACACAAGCTTCATGTTTAAGCTACACCAAATAAAAGTGCTGGTTTCAAAGCCAGCCTGGCTTCAAGCCAGCATTTCTCCTGTGGGGTCTGACACAGAGCCACAGGATAATTCAGGCTGGAGAGGAACCCAGGTGTTTCCAGGGTATGTGATGAAGAGTTCAAATCCCGAACAAAAGTAAGGGAGATGCTGCAACACTGCTGTGCGCTGGGAGAAAAAAATACATGGTCCTACTGCATAGGCAACAACTTTTAACAGAGAGGGATATTTTGGTCAGCCTCACCCTTGACCAAACCCCTTTTTTGAAAAACCCCTTTTACTGTCTGAAACAGACTTTGCATGTAGGCGCACCTCTGGCTGAAAAGATACATTGCTTATGGGAAATTCTGCAGACTTCAGGCTGCTAACCTAGGGAGACTTTCAGAAAGTGGCCTGACATGGATTTGGGTGGTTTTTTCAGTTATTCATTTGGAAATTTGTGCAACAACAGCAACACTGTGCTTTCATTATAGGTTTCTTCTGTCACTCTTTTATCATAAAATGTTGGCTCTACCATCTGATCTCACCTTTCTCTGGCTGCTGCTTGAACCTTCACTGGTACAGAGCCTTAAGGACACAATGGCTTGCCTAAGACTGCTTCTTTCTTGCAGAGGCCTGTTAAAAAGCTCATGCTTTTGACTTATCATGTCCTCATTATATATTTCATATATTTTCATGATTTTTTTGTCTTATCATGTCCTCGTGATGTATTTCTCATTATTGTAACCTGAAATTTCATTTCCATGTCAATCGCTTTCAGATCTGTATCAGTGATGGAAAAGGCACAAATCGCTCTATGTTTCCAAGTTACCTTTAGGAAACATAAAGACTGAAGCAGTCCAGGCTTTCATTCTCAAATGTGTCCTGCTCAGGCTTCAAATAGGTGCTGTGTGTTCTCAGACTTGATCCCTGACCACTGCCTACATATACTGATGCTTCAAAAACATCACTTGATGTCTGAGCAAAGATCATGTCTGCAGGGAGAAAGCTGATACTGAGCTGATATTCAAATAGCTTTTTAATTAGGCAGACCATGAGAAAGATGAGGCTATCTTTCAGATCACTGTGTTTTCTCAACCAGGTCTGTTGGCAGCTTCCATAAAATCAAGCCTTTGGACATGATAAGAACAAGACTCATGTGGAACACCAGCTCTATGTAAAATGAACTCTCTTCTTTCATCAGCATCTTTGCTGCATGGCTACCACAGAGCATTGGCACAAAGGATGATTCAGCAAATGCAGAAACTTCATTTGCAATACAGAATGCTAAAGGAAGAAAGATTAATTTCAAGGTTATGGTGCTAATGTGCAAAACATTTTTAAGGGATGAATGCTGACTAAATTTGCAGTTTTCTATCTGAGTGCAATTTACTTTTGTTATTAAGGGTCTAGGTAGTCACTCCTCCTGAGCCTTGACATCCATGTGTCTTAGCAACTACGACTTGCTAAATTTGTGTTCTGTACGTAAAAATCTCACTTGGGACTCTAAGCCTCTGAATAAACTCTTTTACTTTTGACTCCTGCATTTTCTCTGTTTATCTTATTTCCCTTTTTGGAATGGTTGCACTTGGGAGATGCAAGTGTAAATCAGGCTTGAAACAAACAGGTGTCATGCACTGAAGTAAGCAGTTTGGTAAGACTGAATAGTGATGTTAATCAGATAAATTAATAGCACTGTAACGAAGGAAAATCTAAACCAAAAAACCCCGCACAAACCCACATATCCATTATGTCTACGTCTCCAATTTTGGACTTATTTCTTGCCTTTGCAATTAGTTCTGAATAACTAATTGCACACCTTGGTCAGATATGGTTGTGGAGACAAAGCACTGAAGTTTGCATGACAATAGGGACAGGGTAAACACAGGATTCTGAATAGAGTTAGAAACAGGCCAAACTCTGGGACAGTGCCTCTTTCTACTAGGAAATTTAGGTCCAGTATGCGGTACAATGTCTCCATTGGAAAAATATGTTTGGTCCTAACAAAAAAAAAACGAAAACAACCAACCAACCGAATTTGATTGGTCGGAACTTGGTGCCAGTGCCTACCAATAGGACCAAGAAAGTTTGCAGTCATGTAAAGAAAGGTTTTTTTCAAGCCTCCATGTTTTTAGTTGAACTTATTATTAGGTGATTCAAAGAAAGGGGTTTTCCTTCTTTATCAAACACATTAAGTGAGAATGGGAGAATCTTTCCCTTGTTCCTGTTTTGCTTCACACATACACTTTAAATCGGATCAGGAGTGTAAACAGCCCACAGTGTTTCTAATGAAGCCATGTGAATTTTGAGACAGAAAAGAGCTTGATTTATTAATCAGGATAAAATCCTGACTTAACAAAATTAGCAATGCTGTTTTTAATCTACAGAGTAAAAACTGAAGTAATGTATTTTTGGGAAGACAAGGATAATGACAGTATAAAACTAAGCAAGCAGGTCAGCAGCTTCTCGCTCGAGAAAGTGAAAGCTATTTTAGGCCTAAGCAGGTTAGATTTTAGGGGATGTTTCATTCCAATATTTTACTAAGACCAGTGATTTATTTCATCCAGGTCAACAATCCTTGCTGCCTTTGCTTGAAGAGCAGGGATCACATGGAAGGCTGGTTTCTTGCAGGCAGACACTGCACAGACGGATTTTTAAAATGCATCAGAGATTGATTCCTAAAACCTACATCCTTGCTTTCTTTGCAATCAAAACTCATCACACACCTCTGAGCTGATATTCTATTTAAAATCTTGAAATTGCAAAGTCTTCATATGATTTTGTCCTGTTTCCCATTCTATTACTTTTTAGCAAATTGCCACACTTAAGTAAGTTGTTTTGACATGCTTTTAGAAGGGTCTGCATCTGCCACAAGGACAGATTTATAACAAGTGTGATATTAATTCTCCTCAGTCTCAGCATGCCTGAAGACGGAAAAGCCAAAAAGGAGTGACGTGAGTTATCAGCATCACCATTCTTTGCATGGGCTTTTGTAAAGAGAATGGTGAAACAGTTTCAGAGCCATATTGCCCTGCCCACACGATGCACCTCAGAGTTGGAGTGGGAGGAGAAGAGGAGAGCAACATAATCTCAGGAGACAGAGAAATTCATTCATTTCAAAAATGAAGATGCCGGTTTTGGCTCTCCAAAGGACTAGTGCATGAAAGCCCGGTTACAAGGAAAAGTGCAGACCTTTGGTGACAGTTGAGGGACCTTTAGCAGCTCCAATAAAAATTCATCCAGATACTAGAAAATAATCCTGCTCTGTGAGTACATTTTAAGTACATCTAGTCCCTATACCTCAGTGTCAAGCTGTGCCAGAGACTTTGTGCCCTGGCCCCTGCAGAGAAGGAATAAAAATGTCTAATATCTCTCTTCCTTTCAGAATCAGGAAAATTCATCAGGCCCTGAAAGGACATTAACAGACCAGCTCATATATAAGTGTCCGTTTTACAGTCAGAACAGTAGATGAAGAAAGGAACCCAAAGGGGGAACAAAAAGAGAAAGAAAAGAAACTAATAACATTGTCAAGATCTAACACCAAGTTCATTGAGTCAGGCCAGAATTTATAACTTTTGTGCAGAATCCTTAAATACCAGCAGTGTCGTGAACCTACTACAGCAATTTTGCCACTATTATTTCAGGATAAGAAGTCAGCAACATCACCTATTATCATCCAGAGCTGTGATACATCCCAAGAATAGGATTTCAGGCCCAGATGGGCAATTTTGTCTTCCTCCATGCCTTCACTTATAAAAAACCCCTAAGCCTTAATATTTTAGAAAACTTGAATTTTCCTCTTTATCATGCATGGTGTTTACATTACTAGGATAAAGCTACTGCAGGCAGGTGAAAGAAAGATCTTAGCATTACAGTGTCACATCTATCTCAGCTAAATTATTGCATTGCTATGATCTTCACAGGGCAAGGAGATAGAGTAGCAGAAAGATGTAGTTGTTTATGAGACTCTAATGATGACCGGTTCAGGTTAAATCAAAAGCCAGAGAGTACGGTGTATTGCGAATTCTTTGACGACATTTCCCAAGCTGCTTGCTAGCTTTGAGCAACATACCTTCTGTGTCTGACTAGGAGCAGAAGGAAAAGCCTTACATATTTCTGTTCTAGAGGTAAGCAAGATCAGATCCAGAGGTTGTGTTTGTTTTTTAAAAGGTTATACCCCTTCTTCAACTCAGCTTTCCCTGTAGAAGCAATGATGCTTACCTGTACCACAAACAGACCTCTATAACTTAACTCAAGCCCCAGCTGTTTGAACTGTTTAAGCCGCTTTTATAGAAAAAAAAAACCCTCAAACAAACAACAAAATATCCCCAAAATAATAATAATAATAATAATGATAATAATAATAGTAGTAACAAGAACAAAAAAAAAAACAAAAGAGGAGCACCATCTAATCTATTTGGAAGCAGCATTTGTTGCAACTTGAGGTCAATTTAAATACGAGCAGAAAGAGCCGGAAAGGTAATAGGACCCAAGGGCAGTGAATATGCATGGCATATATTGATCTTTTGACTTTCTTGAGGACTAAAATCCACCAGGGAGCACAAATTCCACCCTTGACTCTGCTGCGAATTTGGGGTGAACAGTGACTCTTGCTGCAGCATGGAGATGAACCAGCACCCCTGCCTTCTTCCTTGCAGCAGAACAGAAACAGGAAAAGTTGAGACTCCCCAAGGCGAGTGCAGTTTCTGCTCCAAACAGCCTTGGTATGCCCAATAGGCCACAGTGGCCTCATGGAAGTGTCTGCATAGACAGAGAAAACCTTACCTGTATCGTCCGTCATGAGAATATTGATTATTTTGTTGGTTTGGTTTGAGGTTTGTTAGAGTTTTTTTTTCTTTTTTCCTAATTCAAAATCTCTTACATGTCTTGCATGATAAAGATGGCTATGTGAGCATGAATTTAGTGAAAAGAAGACTATGGCAATTTAACCAAGTCTCTTGCCAGAAGCAGCAGCAAAATGCAGAATGATGATGCTAAATTTGAGTCCGTGAGGCCTTCAATATAAAAATTAACAGCTCATCAGCAAACCACTATTGGCAGACCATGAGTGGGGGTGCCTGTGCTGAGACTTGGTGCCAGAAGTTAAGAACAGTAGCTTTAAAACTGTTGCTTTTATCTGGGGAGAGCTGCTGTCAAAAGCTGTTTTTGACAAAAGCTATTTCTGTCAAAACAGAGGCTACACAGTTACATAGGAATTTGGACAAGTTTTTATTATTATTTCTCTTTCTAAGCTTTATTTCATTTTCTTGTTCTTGGAACTGAAATCTTTCCAGTTTTCTTAGAAGAGAAATAAAAATTAATTGTACTTAAACAAATTAGGGATTTTAAATTTGAAAAAGCAAGGTGTAGTATCAGGAAGGCTCCCCTACCTTTTGTTTTCCTGCGGCTCTCAGGATGCTGCCAGATAGATGTGCCATGAATATACAAAGTGAGTCTTATCCGCTGTGTATAGAAAATAATCCCATGCTCGGCCAGCACAGCAAGCTGTGCTGCTCTGTCACTGTATCCATAGCATGAAAAGCAAGACACTGAATAAAGGTTTCAGCTGTGCCACTTACACAGCACAGACCTCTCAAGTATGTCACCATTTCTGTCTCTAGAACAGAAAAAAACCCAGACTACAAAACATGAATTTCAACCCGTTCATATTTCTGAAGCTTTTTTTTTTCAGTTACCAGAAGAAAGTCTCTATGTGAGAACAAATTTCTCTTTCATTAGGTGCATTACTGGCAGCAAGAGCAGTTCTCCTGGGCACCAATCTTTCACCAGCTTTAGTCCATCCAGGAGGATAGACTTGCAGCCACCCACCTGACCCCTCCCTGGTTGCTGATGGAACGACAAGGCTGGCATCCTGACTCCCATCACCAGCTCCTCTTCCTCTCCCCGTTCCCCACTCTCATGCCCGCCACTTGCCACCAATCCGTTGTCAGCTGTCAGAGCAAGGATCTGCCCATGAAAGGGATCTATTGCTGACAGAGAACAGAAAACAGGGAACAGATCCAGATCTCAAAGAAATTAAGGCAGAAGGGTAAAAGGACTTAATTCAACAACAGTTCATATGACAAGGGTCTGAAGGATAGAAGAAAATCACTCCTGAATGCTGCTGTCTGCCTTGGGACTACACGGGACCATGGATTTCACCTAATCCAAGGCATTTCCAGTCACTGTAGTGCAGGCTGAGAGGGCCATAAGATACAGCAAAACATGAGCAAAGACAGCTCCTCACACATTCAGACTGTCCCAATTCCTTTGCGTGTTTAACCTGAGACAAGGGTCAGCCTCTGCTGAGTACAGGCTGCTTCGGGTGTAGCAAACAAGTGCAAGAGCTGCCACAGCAGCACAGACTGAAGTTCTGTGCAAAACGTGACACAGGAATAGAGTGCATTTCCTAATGAGAGATCAGTGTTTCCCACTGTGTGTCCAAACATCCTTGGGCTGTCAGTCTGTTCACAGTAGTAGCCTGCATATGTTTTGGGCTGCACAAGCTGAAGGCTTCCCCATCCCACCAGAAGAAAGTACATTTATCTCCCTGGTCTTGCTGCTGAGGTTTACCTGCCTGGCTCCAAGTGCTTTTCTGGTTACACTGTACGTAATTCAGATTTTCTTCACTGTTTTGTGCCATGAATGATGTTTAAAAGACCAAGCCATCCTCTTTTTTTTGTCAGCATGTAGTGTATTTCATCTCCCACTATCTCATAAAGTGACAGTTTGATTATAATGTAATTACTTTTTTTGGTGAACCTAGTGCGTAGTTTTATTTCCAGATGGGTTTATGCTCCTTATATTTAAGCTCATTAGGAACAAATAGGCTGCACAGGAAAAATACAAAATGAGCTGCCTCTTTTCTTTGAAAGGTGAAAATTTTGAAAGACCTACATTGTGAAGGTAAAGGTATCAATGTCACATGGTAGAAAAGATTAATTTCAAACATGACAGCACAAATGAGCTTGAGAGCCCTTTAAGGCATTTACATGGAAATTGAAAGAATAAATGTTTAATTTTCATTGCTTGGAATTTGGTAAAAGCTAACAGGCTGAATAGCTTCAATATCCAAGAATCAAGAGCAGGGATCAGCAAGCAGCTGCAGACAACCATGGCAGTGACAGTGCCAATTCAGAAATTGGTGAAATGAAAGTCTTTTTTATACAGTCAAGTCTCCAAGTCTCCTGTGGCTGGGTACTTGCCAAGGAGCTCGTTTGCAAGTCAAGTATTATTTGTTGATGCTAAGAAGCACAAGCTGATACATTTTGCCAAAACATGTGACAAGAAAATCCATGTAAATCAGTGGTGCTTTTCTGCAGAAACTGTGGTTCCTCTCTGAAAACTGTCTTAGTAAAACGGCACTCTGGGGCTTCCTGTTTATTGCATCCCAGTAACATCCAAATCAAACATGATTAACTTAGACGCATGTGATAATGATTTTTTTAACTGCTGCTTCTATGAAAATAGAAATAAAATTGTACAGTCAAGATACGCTTTCTGGCTTACACGTTGGCAGCATAGATCCTACAACTGCTATTTAGTCAATAATCCTACTTATGATTCAAAATGCAGGGTTTTTTTCTATCATCCTATTTGTCATTTCTTGGCAGTTATGGGAAAAATACATCCAGAAGAAAAAAAAAGTAATGCCAAAGCAAACAAATTTACTTATCCTAAAACTGAAATCAGATCCTCATAAGGACCCATTTCTTTAGCAATGCATTTGCATCTGTTCAAGCATTTGCTGATGCATCTCTTCTGTCCCAGCTAAAGGTGCAAGGCAGTGCACTTTGTTGATAACACATTTTCTTTTGCTGAAGTGGGAAATTACTTAAATAACAACCAATAGAATCAAACATTTTACAGTACGGACGTAAGAGAGAAGCAAATGATACTTTGACTATAACCACTTCTCGTTGTCACTTTGCCACTTGTGACACTGCAAATGTGGCTGGATAATGGGCACATTTGAAATCTGTGAATTGCATAACTGTTGGCACCACCGACCAAGCTGCAACCTGGGAACAAGAGACCTACTGTTGAAAACTCCCACAGTTTGCTCCTTGCAACACCTCAGGCCTCTTCCTCTTTGACCAGAGGTCGCTTCAAAACATTTTTACTGAAAATAAGCAGATTATTTCTTTAGAAATATATATACCTAGATTCCTTTTCCCCAAGTGTTCTGGCCTCATTTTCCCGTATTTCCAAGTTTTAGGCTGCTGATAAGCCACTTAATCTGCTGTAACAAGAATATCATCTGCTTTTCATGCAGTATCTGTCCAGCAGTTCTCCTGGGACACTTTAAACTAGCGTGTAAAATTTTGATATTCCAGGCACATATTCTACCTTATTCCATTGCCTTGCCACAGACCTCAGTACACCAACTTAATTGTTCATTTGTCTAGGCCTGTCAATTCCTCCATTTCTGCACTCCACTTCTGTATGAACCTTCTGTCAGGTGGCGGGAAAACTCAGAGATTATCACATAGCACAACATAATTTATTTAGTCTATCAAACAGGAACTATTGATTGAATGAGCTTGTTCACTAGCAAACCTGAAACATTAATTTAGCAAGAAATAGCTTTACATAAGAACTGGATGCTAGGAATTTAGACAAAAGATTTGAAACAACATTGTTTGGCTGTTACCTTTTCAAGTGAAAAAATTAACACTATAATAACAAAACCTAGACAAGTTGAAGAAACAAAAGGGGAGATCATCTGAGATAAAAATTAGATATAAAACCAGCTTATATTAAAGCCTAACAATCCCTGAGGGTGTCATGAAAGCTTTTGAATAGATGAAGCATTTCTAGTAATTACAGTGAATTGAACAAATACTGTCAACTTCAGGTTTGCTACAAAATCTCTTTTTCTAAAGAAAGGACAACTGGATTTTTATTTTTTTATTCTTTTGAAACCAAATAATTATCATGTTTAAAAGACCAGGATCTGCATACCAGAAAAGCTTTTTTGTATGGTATTTTCAATGCTTAAGGTATAAACCCAAATAAATTTTTTATGTTTTCTTCCTCCCCCCTGAACAACCTATTCCCTTCCTCCTCAATCAACTCAGATAAGCAGTTTTTGTAGATGAGCTAAAGACCATCAGAAAACCAGTATCACTATTGAAATTACCTTCTTTATAAGCAAAGCAACTGGAGGAGGTAAAAGTTCAAATACTCACCATGCTTGTGGACATTCAAATTTCATTTTAAGGTCTGCAGTAAGACTTAAAATACTGTCCCTGTAGAGACATCCAGACTCCACTTTCCTTTTGTTTCTCTTTTGCCAAGTATTTTGGAAATTAATGGATGCTGAGGTATCAGACCTTTTCCTGTTCTCCCATGAGAGGTCACTGAACAGCCCGGGGACATAAAGGCCGACAGGAGGCTATGGCTGTAGAGTTCCCAAATCCACAAAATAAAGATTTTGCAGAGGAAAACCATAGATGGGAATGGATAAGGAGTGATAAAGTTAGGATCCCCCTTTTTATCCAACACCACAGAGCAGCTCTTGAATTCAACTTGTCCGACTTTTACTCACCTTTCAGAAATATGAGTCATAGCTGAAGTTGTCTCCTCGTGTATTTAACTATTTCTTTCTTTGGTTTTGTTCCAGGCTAAAAAAGAACTGAACTAAGAATTATAATTGTCAAGGCAAAAAGAACATTTGAAAGCAGAACTTATGAAAATTTATGTTTTGAAAGTGCAAAGGATGTTCTTGAATTAAGACCACAACATGAGTCCTTTAGAAGATAATCCAAAGCAGCCTTCAGCTTCTTCATATCAATGTAATATGAGAAACTTATTCACAAGTGGCAAAATAGATAATTTTGCAGTTGTGTTTTCTCCAAACACAGGATTTGTCCAGAGGTCAAAGTCTTATACAACTGAGAAGCCATCAAGACGGTGACAGTTTTACAAAACAAAATGCTGAAGTTTCTGTAAAAAACCAGCACTGTCAAAGCAGAAAAAAAAAATCATGTCAAGAGTCTTATAATATGACTACATTAAGAAGGTTTTTTAAATCAATACATGGTATACAGCCTACTTAATTCAATTTGAGAAAATTTTAAGTAGATTATACCTTGGCAAGATGACCTGTAGGTCATTTTAAACTCAGTTTTTATCTGTCCAAATAATGAACTCTACAATGTTAAGAAATTAGCACTTCCGAGTAGGTTTTAGTAGAATCAAAGACTTCCTGAGAGGAGGCTATTGTACTGAAATTGTCAAAATCCTGTCTGGATAATCATATAGACAAGAAAAACCCTAAGAATTGCTATCTATCTGCTAGCTTCCTCTGAGAAGACAAAATAAGGCATAGGCAAGGTGCTGAAAGAAATGCAGATAGTCGTTGCCATTAATGAAAAAGCTTATGCCAAAATGGTTGAAGGAATGCTAGGAAAAAGTAAAGATTTCCCCAAAAAACAACTATAAAGCAAAGAAAATAGAAATCTGTAAGATTTCTTTTAAGAAATCTTAAGATGTCATTTAAAATATAGATAAATATATTATCTTCCACAAGCAGTTATTGACTGTTCCTTATTTTCAGTCATAAATGATTGATATCTTTGAATTGTATTCTTTTCTCTGTGTGTCAAAACCTTTACTCTGTGTTTTTGTTTTGATCTTTAGGGGAGATGTATGTGCAAATCCCAGCATTTCTGTTCCCTTTTGCTTGCACTTCCACAGACACGGAGGAGAGGGGAAAGATAATTAAGAGCCAGCCTGACCCATCTGCCTGCCGGAAAGGGAGGAGCCCATCATTCGTGTGTCACATCCAACCATTTCATGTTTCAGGCACTCCCTTGAAACCACCAGCTGCTGAAACATCACCAGGTCCCCCGGCGCTCTGCTCCCAAGCTTCACCCTCTTTCCTCACCAATAATTTTATTCTTACTTCCAGCCCAGAGGAACACACTTCATTTTGTCCTGTCCATAAGGATGGGGAGAATTGAACACTTTCCCCACCACCATGGTCCTTCACTTTCCAACAGGTCACTGTGTCCTCGCTTTCAGTGATCTATACTGAAATGTTCACTTCTTCCAGCCCTTCCTGCTGCTGTCCCATCTCTGAGCACCTCATGGACACAGGAGAAGCTGCCTTGGAGAGTGCTGCCCTACCTCTGAGGTTCCATGCCTGCGTTGGGGCCCAGGGGCACATGTGGGGGCCAGGCTGCCAGCTCCAGTGGATATTTTGGGTAAGGAGCAGCTACTGCAGCAGAACCAACGGTGCCTTGTTCCAGCGGGACACAGAGTGCACTGCATGCAAACTGAGGGGCAGTGCTGCAGCTCACGGATGTGACCCCAGCTGCCGCTGTTGCAAAATGCCATCGCTCAGCAGCACTGCCCCTCAGTGAGGAGTGAAGGCTGATGGACACACAGCTGCCAAGGAACAGGGCTCCTCAGGCTCCTCAGGGAGCCACAGCCCTGCGACTTCCACTCAGCTTGGCCAGAATTGCAGTCCAAGGGCTTTTACAGACATGAAATACCACCTATGAACTGTTTGGTTTTTCCTGGCTTTTGAGAAAGGCAAGCTACTCCAGAGCTGTTCTACATCATACAGGAAAAGCCTCTGGGAGCTCAGGGAGAAGGATGGCTGTATTTCTGCAGAGACCCTCAATGGAAACCCCAAAAAGCATTTAAAAGAAGAAATTGGGGTATAATCCTTCCATAGTATGGAAACCACTACAACCTGCATTTGCTGTGAATGCTGTATCAGGCTCCAATAGTCTTCTTTTGCTAGTGCAAACAGACAGCTCCTGCATCATCTCTGGCCATCAGTCTCACTGCTGTTTCTAGACAGTCTGCCTGATGCAGTTGGATGTGACTTATTCTCTCTATGATGAATAGGTAACTTTGGTTATCCAGAAGAAGGGCAATTAAAAATAACATTAGGCCAACCAGACAGAGATGAGTGAATATTAAAGCATCTGGGCAGGCCAGGTGCTTTAAGATATCACTGAAAATGTCTTCAGTAGAAGAAAAAAAAAAGAAAAAAAAAAGAAAAAAAAAAGAAAAAAAAAAGACAACAAATTATCACCTTGACAGATTATTAAATGTTTAAAGCTTCTGGCAATAAGAGTTGCTAATAAAGAAGCAGTGCAATCCAGAAGACAGTGGCAGCAACAGTAATTATACAGCAGAATGATTTAAAAGCACACAGCTATAATGACTTTAATCTACTTTATGAGAGAAACTCAAAGATTCAGCATTCAAAAAATAATCAATTAGGGGGCAAGGGAGATGGAAAAAAAATCTATTTAAACTGAATTCCTACAATCAAGTGATAAATTAGTCATGAGTAATTGTAGGAATTACTGCAATTCATCAAGTTTCAGTAACACTGGCTACTCCACCAGAGACTGAAGAACAGCTTCTCAGTTTCTCAGCACCCAAAGGGACTCCACGGAGCAATTTCTGAGAAGTTGTTCTGCTCAACAAGTTCTGCTGCTTAGCTGGAAGAAGATCCAGCATGCCCAAAGTTAAGATCTTGGTTTGCAGAACTTTTCTTATTTTCATAGCAAAGAGTAATTTCAGCTCGGTGGCACCGAGCTCCTTGGCTCGTAACCACTTAGAGATGTGTTCCAGGCTCTTCCTGCCCTCAGCCACCTCACTCCCCTGCAGCATCCCCGTGGTGGCAGCTCCATGCCCTCAGAACTGTCCTGGGACAGGAATTCTGTTCACTGCATTCTCGCTGGGACCTAGACGTTCTGGCAGGGAAGTGTCAGGAAAGAGAGACAGGGACTGGTGTGGGCAGCAGCCTGGACTTGTGTCATATTCAGCGTGCAAAGAAAAAAGACTCGTATTGAAATGTTTCTACACCTGAGTAAAGATCTGTATTATTCTGAAGGTAAAAATATGTTACTCTGTTCCCCCATGTATCCCTTCCTTCTCATTCTAGTGAGATTATTTTGTATATTAAAAATCAGGGCCTTTATAAAGCTTCTGATTTTATCCCTGTAGGTCTTTCTCTCCCATTTGCAAAAAAAAAAAACTTTTGCAACATAGATAAGTTGGCACTATCAGATATTTGCTTTAGAAACATCATAGAAAAAATCCAACAGCTCCCACCCCACAAATCAACGTAGACATCATATGTCTGTATGGGAAAGATCTTTACGTGGGCTCTTTTTAACGTGGTGGTGTTGGTCTGACATGTCTTGTTTGCTATTTCCCTCTTCAAGGTCTGTGTGTGCCAAGATGAGATCCCTGATCCTCCTTGTAGATAAAATGCTTCTGAGAGCAGGGAATTGGATTGGGCTAAATGCACCAGATGCAAGGACTAAATATGAAATATAAATAGCAGGAACATGGATCAGATCACACAAAAAAGCAGTCTGTGTGATAAGATAAAAACTTAACTTTTCATTTGCTGCTTTCCTGTGTAATTCTTATTTTTGTATTTTAAATAAATACATTTAAGGAATTTTTAATATTGCAACTGTGCACCTCAACTTCCTGTAAAGTAAGCATTACACCTTTAACTACTAAATATTTAAAAATTCAGTCTCAGAAGAAGGGAGAGATATACAAACTCAGTAAGGACTTAGCTGTGTAAAAGTTGTTCTGCTTCTCAACATCTCCCAGGAAAAAAATAAACATTGATCATTATCACCATACCATCCCTCCTAGTTTCCTTAATGTTCAAATTTTGGAATGGGATGCAATTAATTAATATGGGCTTACACATGCTATGTTTTCAGACCTAGTATCTATTGACAGCCACTTGACATTAATTATTTGTATTATTGAGCTCTTTGCATCATAGAAAGCTCTCTGGAGAGGAGCCTGGGAACATGCCAGAGACAGAGAGGCACAATTGCCAAAGGCAGGCAGGGAGATGCTGCGGCTGCACTTCTGCAGACTGGGAATGCAAGTGTTGCAACACTGAGCTCAAGGTGCTTACAACAGGGTGCTGTTGTTTTCATCAGTGGGGCTCAAAGGAAAAAACACAATGTAATCCTTGCATAGCGTGACCCTACCTAGCCTGGGGATGTGCCTGTGACACTAAAGACAGTGAGACGGCTCCCTTGCCATGTACACACGAAAAAAGCAGCTTAGCTCTCCTCAGCTAGGTGCTCTTGGGCAGGTGAGCTCAAAGTTAGGCAAGTCCTTGAGGTTTCCAATAGAGATGCACACACACAAAGTTAGCAAATAAATGAGTCAAGCAATGAACAGAACATTAAATTTCAGAAGCAACAGCAGAGAGATGAAGTTCTAATCGTAGGCACACAATAACAACACAGAAATCAGAAGAATCCAAGCACCAGGGCCACAGGCAGAGCAGCATGGCCCCAATTACACAAATAGGGCAGAGACCAGTCTGAGGGCAGGTGTGGAGGAGCCACACAGACCCACAGTGATTCCTGGACAGCAGCAGCCAGGAGGAGAGTAACATTGACATAGCTTGGGACAGTGTCTGAGAAGGCATCACCCAAAAGCTCACAGTGCTGGGAGGAAATTATCAATGATTAATCTGCCTTAGGTTAACTGCCAGCCTGGTTACACAGCAAGTAAGGGACTGCTAAGAGACCTTGAGGGCAGGAATCAACTTGAAAAAACTAAGAAGGAACAAAATCTTGTGACTGTGGAGAGAAACATTGGAAGAGAAGAGTGTTGGTCAAAACCCAGTTAGAAATCCAGCAAGTCATAGGCATTTGATAATGTTTGCATGTCTAGTGTTGTATTTTATAGTTGATGTTGATCCAGAATGTTTCATTAATTGTTCTTCAATTACTTTTCATTAAAAAAAGCAGACCAAAATACTTAGATCCTGATTTGATTTAACCACATAAATTGTACAGTGTGTTTCCTGAGAAAGTAGGCAAAAAAAAGGACACATATTACACAGTGAGGAATGTAGGTATCAAAGAAGCTGCCCAGAGGAACTATTTCCTGTTTGCCTGTAGATGTTGAAGTTGGGATGTGCACTCACCTAATGCTCACATGCTGCAGTGAGCTGAAGGGAGGCAGGATGCCCACTGGTTTTTCCCTTTGTCTTGTTCAGGCAATAGGGCAAAGACAGAAATCAAATAGAAGATTAAGACTCTCCCACTCATAGAAAAGTTCTCCCCTTAATGTGCAGTAATAAGAAGTTCAGCTTTTCCGTCTTCCCATGTGTTACGTTTTTAGGAAGGTGCAAACAGAGGAAATTTAATGCCAATACAGGACACTGCTTCCCAGCCAACAACTCCTCCATAGAGGTCATGAGCCACCACTGCAGGTACCAGTGCTCACCAGGTCAGGGGTAGAGGCACCCATGCTTTTTATACTCACGGCTTCTTCTGTAAGCCTACAGAAAGAAATAGGAGAGCAGCTCATAGAGCTGTTTAATGGTAAAATACCTCACTAATGACCACTAGAACAGATTTAAAAGCTTTAAGGTTTAACAGCTGTCTTTATCATTTATCAGTTATACCCCAAGAAACCCAGAAGAGCCTTTGTTTCCTTCCCACCAGATAAGTTTTTTTTCTTTATCACAGTCTGATCCCACACTGCCCCTCCCCTCTCTTTGCTTTAAGCACATGATGGAGCTCCCAGAGGTCTGCTGTTACCCTTCACACCCCAAGCCCAGCCCTGAATGCTCCTTTTAAGATTGAAATGCACGTTTGTCTCTGGTGGCCTCGCTCCATTTTGCAGCGTGCTTTGATTGCCAGAGCAACCGGCTGGGCCAGTAAGTTAGAGAAAGATCTTGTTCCCATAGTAACTCATTTTCTCTACCCACTCATTAGATTAACACATTTCAGATCAAAGGTAGACATGAAAATGTCTCAGAAATGATAGTCCAAGGCATTGCTTAAATACGAACAAAATCCACCTCACTATCTCAAAAAGCACTCACTGCTTGATATCAGAGCATACATCTATAGCTGCTATGCTCATTGTGCTGTCCTGCCTCAAAATTATCAAAAGCATCTTGGTTCCTTTTGTTGCTAGTTTGCAGACAATCACTTAAGTACAGAAACAAACAGGTACTCCCCACTATCAGATCAGATCAGATCAGAGCTTTCTCCAAGAAAAGATGTTCACTGTCTCTGTGTGCTCAACATTCAAATAGTGTTTGCAACTTTGCTACAGAAAAGGTCTGATTCACACTCCCAGTAGCGGCAAATCTCTTATCAGTTTTGCCTTCTCCAAATTCAATTTTGTTACATTTTTAGTACTATAGCATGAGTTGACTTAATGGAAGTTCAAGCCTGAGGAGCAGATTAATGTGCCAACACCACGTATCCACACAATACAAAAAGCCTTTGGGCTGCTTCTGCTCCATCATCATACAGTAACTCTGCCATGCACCAGAAAAAACCAAAAAAAAATCTTGATACTGCACAAACCCTTTGCCGCTGAAGAATTCCAATAACACCTTCTGGCAAAACACAATGGACATGGAAGTAAAGAATGAGAAATCTGGAGATTTAGGTAGTACTCATTTTTGTTTGTTTCTATTTCCTCCCCATATGCAGCTCTGCACATGGAATATGAACAAGTTCTTTTGATTGCCATTCATCTCTCCAAATGAATTTAATGGTTCTCAGGGGGCTTCACCACATATACATGTATTTATGTATACTTACACAACAGCTTCAATGCATACTTACACAACAGCTTCAATGCATACTGCTTGTGAAAACTGCAGTTGGAATTATGGGTCCTGAACATGCCTTGTAATGCAAGTAGTGACCATGCGCTTGCTAAAACCCTGTCTTAACCCTTAACCCCTTAACTGTCTTAAGCCAAGACCCAGGTAAAGACTATTTACACCTAAAAACACATTACAGAGACTGACTCACACTGGCATTTTCATGTCAATGTCCACTGTCCATTTGTGTCTGAAAAACAAGATTTCTCAATGACAGTCTGCAATTTCAGCAGTCTGTTCAAATCACCAGGAACTGAACTTGGTTCTTTTTTACCTCTTCTTGTCAGAAATCTCATTCGTCAGCTGTGCAGCCTTGGTGCACCAGCTCACACCAACATCTCACCTACCTTTTCTTCAGTACGGCTCCTCACAAAAGTGCAATTTACAGGTGACAGAAAAGAATTCTCATCTCAGAAAACTGCCCCATAGTTCTGGCAAAAATTCATACAAAAGGTGTGATGTATATTAGGAACCCAGATGAGGTGATGCTGTTTGTCATTTCTGATGGCAAAGTCAGTGCAACCCTTTGCCTGGTGAGGTGGGGGAAAATATTATGCGTGTCCTGATTCAGGCCTTTTCCAACAGGTATGGTAACACCCTCACCTAATGTCTTCACGGTATTGACTGATTTTAATTTTTTCTCCATTTTCTTTTGTCTCATTGTCTCTCTGACTGTCCTGCCCTTGTCTGCTTTACTTCTACAAGGAAAGGTGTCACTGGATTCTTGGAAAACAGACTCTACAGGGCTGGATGGTGCATGGCTCTCTGCTTTTGTACTGGCAACTCTGCTGGCTTCTGTCATCTGGGGAGACTGAAATTTGGTCCTAGTTTTCAAGTAAACTGCAGATGAAAGAGACTTTGCCTGCTTTGTTGTGCTGTAACCTTAGGCTAGAGCTTTAAAATATATATGATTTTGGTCATTAAAAAAACTTCAGCCTATTTCCTGTCATTTATGTTCTCTATACTTTGTGCCTCATTAGAAACATGAGGGGCATACAGGCACTCCAACATGATGGAAATGTCAGCCAGAGCCAGTACATTTTGAGTGTTAAAATGCACACAGTAAAGTGGTAACTGAATGTGAAGAACAAACCATTTTCCTCTTAGCTTCTATTATTTCCTGTGTTTAAAGTATAGTAGTCAGAACAAAATCATAGACTTTTAAAATGATGAAAGGAAGCTGAGTAGGAAAGCTGGCCATGGATTTTATAAATTCCTGGTACTTAATAGCTGTAGCTTGCTGGATCTTCACAAGAAAATATATGTCAGCCATGTCACTACCTAGAGAATAATCATTCTCTGACACTTATCTTCCTGCTTCTTTTCATTGGCAGAGAATAACTGGTTAAGCTGCTCTGTTTCTATTGGGAAAAGCTAAATACCCTGCTCTCCCAAGGCAGGCAGGCAGCTCCTGATCTATGTGGCAGCACAGAGAGCAAAGGGACATGGCCTGTTCCGAACCAAGAGCGATTCCATCAGGAAGCAAGTGCTGCCGTTCTCAGGGGACCGCAGAAGGGAGTCATACCTTTGATTGTCAGATACCAAGGTAACATTGACAGTTTTTCCTCTCTCTCTAGTCTGATATGTTGCTTTCCTCATTTTAAGCATCCAAAATCAAGAGAAGAAAGAGAACAGTTTTCCCCAGAAGTTGGCAATCCCTTTTGTGTGCGTGAACTCTTTCTCTTGCTTCTTTTTACAAAAGGAGATGGCCAGCAATTAGCAGGCAGGCAGCGCTTTGGGAATAATTTTACTATTCTCTCTGTTTTGGTATTTCAGAAGCTTCCTCTCAGTTAAATTCCCACAAACATCAGATGAATGTCCTTTCAAGTCTGCCTCTGGACTAGATTTAGTGTCATTCATGCCTGCAAATAAGTGGTGCTTTCTACTTTGCAGGTAGAAAGTAACCTACTACACAGATTTCAAGGTTAACAGAGCTCTTCAGGGACCCTGAGACTTTACTACAGAAGGATAAACTCTACTACACAGCGTGTTACAGGCTGAGGAGGAGGATTACTTTCCCTGATGTTTCTGAGGTGGTGATTTTTCAACTCTTATTCAAAATGTTGGTGGAACTAGCTGGCACACCAACCCAAAAGAGCTTGATTATTCTCACAACTCTTTATCATTGCAAATACAGAGGAAACTCCATCTACTTTTTCTTAAATCTCTCTTGCTCTTTGCCAGCCTCATCTCCTGCAGAACACCTTTTTATTCTCTGAGATAAGTGATTTTACAGGCTGACAGGAATTGGCACCGTGCTGCGGAGGCTTTGCTGCTTAGCCACAGTCTGTGCGCATGCACGTGCAAAAACCCTATTTCAGTGTCTTCATTTGTATCACTGATTTGCACTTACTACAGCTTTACTTCAAAGTGCTCTTGGCCCTGACACAATCTACTTATTTGTAGTCTACATTTAACTTCACATAACTCTTAACCAGCACATGCATTTTTTTCCTTTGGTGCAATTTTCTTTTTTTTTTTTTTTTCTAAAGCAGACATTACCCGAGCTGCTCCCAGTAGTTAAACATGTGTCTGATTAAAATCTCATGCTCTGGTACGTGATGTTCGTGTTCAGCCCCTGGGATCCCTCCACAAAGCCAATCAATACACCGTGCAGAACACAGACTACAAGAGGTGCCACCCAGACACCTCTGTGTATGCAGTTGCTCTCTCTCCCTGGCAGCATTCCAACAGCCCTGCAGACGGCAGACAGTGCATAAGGGAGTGCAAAAGTAGTTTATTGGCACAGATGTGCACTGTCACACAAATTGCAGGCAGCTGCCCTAACACATCCTGACAAGGAAGCTCTGATTGGGCTTGACACCTACCTGATATACAACCCTCCAGGTCCTAAGGGAGACCTTTTCCCGAGGAGAGAACATGCTTCCCAGGTTAACACGCCAAGAGTTAGTCAGAACTGCTGGTCTCTTGGTAATTTAAACAGCAGCTTGCCTTAAAGAGGGAAGCACAAAGTGACTTTCACTGCCTGACAGTCAGCAGTCTTAAATCCAGCAACAAGCACAATACAATGCCTTACAAGTCTCAGAATGGGTTTTAAAGAGAGGTGGAACATAATAGCCACCTCCCCCTCCGATATCTCAATTCAGCCTTCGACTTTTGACTGTGCTGTGTTCTCCTGCTAAACCTTCTGTGGCGATTGCTCCAGCTGCCTGGCGCCTGAGGGCTGTGTCAGCTGCCCAGCGAGTGTCCCGGAGGCACACACAGGCTGTGGGGAGCACCGCGGGATGGGGCACACAGCAGCACCCTTGGCTGTGTGTGTGCCCGCTGCCCAGCAGAATGCCTTCCGGAGGCTGCCAAGCGCTCCTGAGCCAAAGGGCTCGGCAAACTGCTCCCGGCGTGGGAGAGCAGCCAAGCCCGACGTGAGGAGCCGCCCTGCAGATCAGGCACAAAGATGCTGAGACTTCAGCGCGGCACGGCTTTCAGCAGAGCAGGTGGCACTTGTAGGAGTAAACGCCTGGCTGGTACAGCCTGCCAGCGTGCAAGCTGCTCTCCAAGCAGCTCTGCGAAGGACGGAAGCAATCTTGGAAGAGGAAACTCGCAGTGAACTGTCAGACAGTGATCCACTTCTCTGAAACCAAGAGGCTTCATAAAGGCAATGCTTGAATTTTAGTTACCTGTTTACTAAAAGCAGTTTGAGTGGGGCTGAGCGATTTCAGGAGGTTTCTGGTGGTTGCAGCATCCAAAGGTGTTTTATAGACCCTGGTGTTGCTTCTCTCCCCTTTTCTGATACACAGCATTTCCGCTGTAATTGTTGCCTGTATCCTTATAAGCTGGTTTTCATCTTTGTCTCCTAGCACTCATGATGTAAGAAAACATATTCATAGGTTGTGACACTTTTTCTCTAAACTGCCAACTGTTGACCCATCCTTGTTCCTCCGCAAGTTTTTAGGATGAGTCTGGGCTTCTCAGAATCACACACATCAGCTTTATCAGCTGATATCAGCCTTCTCAAGCAATACAGATTTTTTTAAAGCTGTAAATCAGCAGTGCACAATGTCTGACAGTGACATATATTGTAATATTGTGCTAATACTGTAATAACTCTCCAAACTGCTCTTCCATCTTAGAGAATGTTTCTGACTTGGCCAGTGACAAGTGTCACATTAGGAACCTTGACCACTGTAGTGGACTGCAAAGCTCAGTTCTGATCACATCTCTTCAGAGGAGCCTAGTTTGTGTCCACCACAGAAAATCACAGCAACCCTACACTGTGACCCAGCTTCCTGCAGTGAAATGCCTTAATCATGCTTCTCAAGCTCAGCCTGACAGCTGGTAGCACACTCAGGCACACTTGGCATTACCTTCCACTTAGCACCGTGAAGAGCCTGAAGTTTGATAAGATTACAGGTGCAGCCAGCACGAGCCATGAGCTGTACAGCATTTTTATTCCAATTTACCCAACACACAGCACCCTAGGAAAAGTCTCTGGCCCAGGTCTACAGAAAAGCATTTCAGGCAAGCATCTCATTGGGGTTTAGTTTAGTTTAATTTTGGTTTTGGAATGAATGGAGGGGAAGGGGATAGACAGGCACATGCAAAAAGAGCATTAGGAAGCTGTCAGCTTCCCTTCACTATGATTCATGTGGTCCTAAGACACAGGGTAAAATCTTTTGCTAAAGAGTAATACAGCACACCAAGGTGTGCTGTACAAAGTCATCTATTTTTGCTCTTCTGCTGCTTCTCAAGTGACAGTCACTTAATAAAGAAAATCTACAGGAGCTCTGTGAACAAGTACACTAAATGCACAATTGCATACATTTTTATTTCTAGTCCCATCACATCTATGCCCTTGCTGTTAAGACTTCTCATCACAATGGGACCAAACACATTCTGGTATGTCCTCACATGTTATCATTGGCTCCCTGGTAAATAAATCATGCATAGGAAGGCAGATTTTTAGTCAGATTCTATGCTAACGGTCATTCAACTTCAGAAGAGGAAATTCCATTAACTAAAACATATTTCAAGGTAAAGATCAGGCTGAAAAAATATAAATTATTTTGATGATCACTTGGCCAGATCTGAAGTACATTTTTAAATAAAATGCAGAGTACCTCTCAATCTTCATGATCTTCTTGTTTATCCATCACCAGAAAGAATAAATAGTTGATCCAAAAAGCACTTGTTCAGCCTTAACCCTGTAGTTTGACATAATAAATCTTTTGTAATGTATCCTGAATAAACTACCCAGGATACCTGGGATACACACAAAGGAACTCCCTGTAATCTTACTAAATGTTTTAAATCCCAATTTTTAATTGAGTACATCTAAATGACATTTTACCTAGCTGAAAGAACAAATTTAATTTTGCTGCTGGAGACTTACATCCTTAGACTTTTGAAGTTCTCCACTATAATACGAACCATCCAGATAAATCATAGTGGAGACCCATAGTGGTTTTTTTCCCCCCTACAAAATGTGCAAACACAAACACAAAGCATGCCCTTTCCCCCTAACAAAAGAAAAAGAGGAACAAAAATCCTGTCTTTGCCCCTGTGGAAGTGGAGGAGAACTGCCTGTTGTTCAGGGCTGGGAGGCTGCATATCTACATGTCACACCTTGCTCTGCCCCAGACCTTCTGGGTGGCCTGGGACACACACTTCTCGTTCAAGCTGACAAATCACTGTCGGAGTTGATGTCCCTTACTAGAGAAGCAACTTTTGATCAGTTCACAGTCTCTGTTTCAGCATGTGTGAAACAAGACCTCACAGCACTGCTGGGCTGACAAACCCCTTCAAGACCAAATTCCTGAAAAACCTGAGGTACTGCCTGCAACACAGGCTGTAACCTAATGCATAAAAGCCCCACTCGAGCATGAATTGCCTTTGCAGGGCACCACACTGTGCTTGAGAAGCCCAGCTGCCACCTACCACTGCTTGAGCACAGTGCTAAGCCTGGACTTTGTCCTGTGCCTGGACTTGCCTTCTGCTATGGAATACAGGAGAAGTTGCAATCTCAGGCGGACACCAAAAGGTTACAGAGTTGTCATTGCTCCAAATCAACTCTTGCCCCATCTGTTTCCTTAGCATCTGTTCCCATAGCAGTTCCTGACTCCCCCCAGTGAAGGAAATTGATCTGCTGCACACTGTTGGTACAGACAGGGTAGAAAAGGAGGAAGCAAAACTGGTGCTGTACCAATCTTGTAAGTATTTTGCAGGCCCTGTTGACAAATCTGTTCTGCACAGGGCACAAATCACTGGCAGTGATTAATTTTTTACCTACCCCTGAGATCCCTCTGGAAGTGCCAAGCATGATTTTCACTTTTCTGTTTCGTGGACAGGGGAGCAGAGATGAATGACTGCATTGGGAGAATAGTCATCTAAAGTAATTTGTCAATACAGTCATATGTGACTTACTAAAGAGCTTGAGACATTTTGATTAGGTCTAATATCCTCACACCTTAACAGCTGCCACAAGTGTGTCAGTAGGGAAAAAAACCAGAAATGTAGGGATGTACATGAAAAATTATAAAGGGCGGGGTGGAAAATGTAGGAAGAAGCAACTAATTTATTTGGAATGGATATCAGGGTAATAGGGAATAATTTGAAACACAGAATTAGACTACTTGATTGCAGTCACGAGCCAGATCATGTTTTACGAAGGCAAACTTACAAATGCAGACATGGATTAACAGTGTCAAGACCCCATGATGAAAATGAATAGAAAGGGCAAAACAAAACCAAGGCCCCACACTTCAGTTTTGCTCACCAGAGTAAATATAATGTCCTGGCACTTGCTAGAAAACTGTGGTGAGTGGGATCCTAGCGATGCCTTTGTAAAGCCAGGGGATCAGCTGGGATATTTGGACCAGTCGATGGCAGCGGCAGCAGAGTTCAAACATTTGAATAAACCCTCTTTCATACAATTCTGCTAAAGATCTGTACCTATAACTCCCCAAATTGTCATTCAATAATTTAGTCTTTCCTTTCAATACTGAACCAGGAGTACAGGCACAGCATTTTAATTAGTGTCTCAATTACCATTTAAATGTTTGCCCATCAAGTTCAATAAAGATCAAGCGGCTGAATTTTGAGACAAGTGGTTGTGTCATCAATGATCTCCCGAGTGGTGACTTATTTAAAGGTTAGAAATTCATGCAGGCAGTTCTCAGAAAGCAGTTAATCAGTAGAAATTTTTTGGCTGCAGACCCTTGTCTCTGTGACAATTCATTTGACCTTAATGGGCTAGAATGTATTTCACATGTCACAAGAACAGACATCCTAAAATGCAGTCACAAGCTTCAGAGAGGTCATATCTCTAAAAATATGTTCTAGCAAGCAATTGTACTGCAGAAAATTAGCAAGTTATTCACCAAAATAACTTTACTACATCAGCTGCTGAAATAAAAATGTAGAAAGGTGTGCAGCTGCAACCAGCTGCAACTTCAAATAAGTGTTCTAGTGGCTAGAAACTTGCTTCTCAAAAGAAAAAGTCTTAGATTTGCCTAGTCTCCTTCCAATCATCAGTCATCAGCCTATTTAATGAAATGTTTATCCCTAATCCCTGGAAAGGAAGAAAGACAGCAATGAAAACTCCCCGAACTTATCGCATCTTTTTCAACAAAGATGCATCATCTTTGCTTCTATCTCTGAGCTGCCTACAAAGTCTGCTACTTGCAGAAATGTGTGTTTTCCTTCAGCTTAGGAAGTTGCAGGGACTTCGTAGATTAAGAGAGCAAAGTTCAGGTCTTGGGTGCCACAAGGAAGATATACAAGGAATTCTTCCCACAAAGTAGGCACATTATTTGTAAACCAAGTTAGTACTGGAAGACCAATCCCAAGATATTCCCAAAGGCTGCCTGGAACTGAAAACTATAACTATCATCTGTTGTCTTCATCCCCCAACAACATCCCTACAACAGCGACAGTTCAGTGAGCAAACATAGTTAAACTTCCCAGAATAATTTTCAATGTGAAGAGAAAAAGAGAGAACCAAAATCTTGTCAGTCTCTAAGACTGAATTGCTGGAGGTCAGAGGGCCAACAAGGACAAAAAGCCAGGCAGACCAAGCACACCCAGCTGACCCCAGCACAGCACACACACCAAAGCTCACTGCTAGGGCAGCCTGGCAAGACCCCTCTCACAGCCCTGGCCTCTTGGTCTGATGCAATGCCTGAGCAGACATTAAGCTGCAGTACTGAAGGGAAGGAATGCTCTGCCATTTGAAGCCACACAAGTAGACAATCTTGATTAGTGCCTCCGTAACCTTGTATTTAACATTTCCTACCCTCTATCTTGCAAGCTGTATATTGCCTTAGGTTTCAAATCATTGGCAAAAGGACAGAAACATCCAGCAATGCTAAATCAGGAAAAAAATCATCACTATGAACTCATGAATGACCTCCCATTGACAGGCTGAGGGATGCCAGTAAACAAATCAGTTCGGAATTTATGCATTTTTTGGTAACACCTTGTATGATCTAACTAGGGTATTTTTGTTTTGGAGTTTTTATCCAAAGACAAAAAATTAGATGTCATATGGCATTTGTAGCCAAATGTCTCAGAGAAATGCAAGTGAACTGTATCAACTCAATTTCTCTTGTTCAACAGATATGTAATCCCACAAAACAATGAAACTAATTTTACCAAGGCCATCAATGTGTGATGCAGATTTACGATGATGTCCAAGTTTTGTGGACAGAATTCTAAATTAACTATTTCATTAAACTGTTCAGCTGATGACTAGCCAATCTACAGTTCCTATTCACCATTTTACATTTATTTACTATCACAAGATTTAGCTGTTTCGGGCAGAGATTAGTTTAGCTGTCTGCAAGCAATTATATTTATTGAAAGCTTCTGTCATAGGTTTTTTCATCAGAATTTTGCAGATTACAAAGGAGAATTTTGCAGATTACAAAAGATACCAATAAAACTCCAGACTAACACGGCTAAGATTATACTTTTTCCTAATGAAATTGAACTAAAACAGCTTGGGACCACCTGCAACAATGATATGAAATTGAGCCACTCAAATATTTGATTTCTCAGATTGGTTGCTAACTCAACATTTTTTTTCCCTAATTAGAAGGATAATACCTTTGTCTTTAAAAAAGTCCAATAAATTGAGAAAAGTAGGTTAGTTTTGCTGCTGGCAAAACAAGCTGCTATGTTTCCATGCTGATGGTTTTAAACCCACACAATGCAATTGAGATTCCATAAGCATTAGTCACCAAAGGACGGGGAAGAGACTGATGTCTGATGCCCTTTCTCTCCTCTCTAGTCAGGTTTCAGAGGACTCAGTGGGAAACGGGAGCCCTTTTGCTGCATGCTAAGGACATGCATTGAGGTCTCCCCATCACAAGGGAGCTGCAGCTGTCAGTCAATCCCCGCAGATGTTCACAACACCCTGATTCATTTCCTCCTTCCCCAAGGTTCTGAGCTGGGAAGAGACTGCTTTGTTACCACAGTGCTCTGTTGCACTGTCTGCTGTAATTTCTAGGACACTCAGTTAGGGATGAATAACCTCTGAACTAAACGAAGGACCACGAGGTGCTTGTGGCACATCTCCAGCTCAGGCAATTACCAGTTGGCATAGGTGTGTACGGGGGAGGAGAGGAAGCTTTCCCAAGGTGAAAAGCAGCACATTGATGCTTTCAAGAACTCCTCACAGAGAAGTCTGTACCTTTTTATTTATTTGTTTGTTCAGTCATATGACTGGTATATCCACGTGTCGTTTCCCAAGCATTTCATGTCAAGGTTATCATTGAATCACAGCCATTGTGAAATGTCCTGTCTCACTTTTCATGCAGCATTTTTCTTCCCTACTGTTGTTTCTGCTGCTGCCTGAGCACTGCATGCCAGCCTTACAATACAGGAATGGTGTAACTTCCCCACCTCCCACTGCACAGAAACAATTTTACCTCCCCTCATCGCCATGCTTGGTGCTCATTCAAGATGTCCCATTTTCAGGCAGGGAGTACTGCAGAGGTGGTGCAAATATACAGTGCTGTAGTCAGGGAAGGAACATAGGCAGGACAAGCTAACCCCTGCTAGAAAAATACCTTGGCATCACAACATCTAATGTCATCTTAGATGCCACTTGAAAATTAAATAACATAATTGTGGGAAGAAAACAGAGTGACAGATTCTTTCCATCTTCCCTGTGCTACTTTTTACCCCTCAGCCTACCCCTCAAAAATGCTCTTACTAGGACAGAAATGCCACGAATAAACTTCCTGAAGCCCAGATCAATCTGCACTCCTAGGCAGGGCAACAGTTTGGATGCAGCCTGGCTTCTGTTGCTTGTGAAAAGGTCTCTGCATAGCATCCTCTCACACTTTTGTTCTGTCTCTGGGTAACTAAGCCTGTTACTTCCTTGTAATAATGCATGAGAAAGTATGCAAACTATCCAACACCTCTCTAGAAAGAGAACAGGCTTATCTGCTGCATTTTTCCTAAGGACAGGCAACACAGTTTCAGTGCTAGCCAGGAACAGGTATTTCTATCTCATCCTAGTATCAACTGTGAGATATTTTTACCATCACAGTTCAGGGTTCAGGCCTTAAACATACTTTGAAGAAGGAAGATAAGAAATAGTGCAGCATCCACATTTGCAATGCTGTGTAATTCAGCTCTATATGAATATTGGTGTTTGGGAATTGAACCCAGCACTGGGAAGACAGAGCTCCTATGGGACTTTTAACACTGAGAGCTGGTCTTTTGGGATAACAAGTACTAAGCTCCCTTTAGTACAAAGGTACTAAAAGGAAAAGGCAAAGTGCAGACGTGCCAGCCCACACATTCATTTGAAACTGCTTTTTCACAGAAAGCTGACTGCCATGAAAATCTCACCCTAAATCAGAAGGAAAATAACTAAATTGATTAGGCACTTACACATACTAAGGGTAAATACTAACCTCTGGCTTAATGCATCCTCCCTGTACTACTGAAACTTCTTTGGTCCTCTGTCTTTTATAGGTGAATGTCGTACTAATGAAAAGCTCTGCCACCAGCACTTTTCCTTCAGTAGAGCTCAAAATATTTGATTAGAATAGGTTGGTTCCAGTATTCTTGTTTTAAGTGTAAGGAAACAGGCATAAGGAAGTGATTACATCCCAATCTCTGCAAATCAGCAGCGAACTGGAAACAGGGCTCTGGGTCACCCAGCTTTGCCCCAGCACTACAAGGAGGCCAACCCAGCACTGCCTCAGCTCCTGGGCTGGAAAAAGACCCCTCTGTCTGTCCATCTATCTCCCTGTCTGTCCTGGGGCATCTGCTGGGCAGGGGCTGCCCCATGGGCTGCAGTGAAGTCCTTTTCAAGGCTCCCACCAACCTCACCTATCAGCAGCAGCCCACAGCTGAAGAAGCCAAATCTCAGTCCTCAGAAGCAATATCTTCTAAAGGGTAGAGAGAACAGATGTCCATGTGTTACAGTGCTAATAAAAATATCAAGTCCATTGCTTCTGTTGCCAGGCATTCTGGTTGTGACTTCAGTTTCCCCACAAAGAGAAGCGCAGAAGCAAAGCACAGATGGGAAAATATTACTTAAACTATAAAAAACAAAAAAGGTGGGTTTTTTTTCTGCAAAAGAAAACAGCATTTCTAGGAAATGGAAATGTACTTCCAAGCTAAGTGGTTAATTTTTTTTTTTTTCAAATTCAAATGGACTAGTGGATCAGATTGGTAATTAGCGTTTTAAAGGATGCAAAATCAAGACAGCAATCCTTCTGGCTTCTGCAAGGGTAACTACCTTTTAAAAAAATCAATATTTACCTTGACATTTATTAAATATGAGATAAATTCTACAATAAGGGTTAAAATCCGTTCCTGCTTTTCTAGAAATGTATATAACATTGCAGAATCACTCTGATGAAATCTATAAAAAGACTGATTTTTTTTATTCCATTCCAAGTGATGCGAACTATTTTCCAAGAGTGCTTTAGAGTAAAAATAGGATTTTACCTGGTATTTTTTTAAAACTGATTTTCTTTTTAACATGAGAGTAAGTTCCCCAAAAGATGCAGTCTTCAAGGTAATCTATGCATTGTTAATCTGCTGAAAATATATAGTCACATATAAAAGGTTTAAAGGTACACCTCACAATGTTAGTAATAATAAAACCAAAAATCTTCTCTAGCCTGGAGAAAAGAATTGGATGGTCATATGCAAAGATCAAACCATAGAAAGGACTGAGAGACAAATTCTAAAGGAAAAGAAAACAGAACAGGGAAAGCAGCAACACACTGGCAAAAAAGCAGCTTTGTTAAGAATGACCAAGGCTGCTATTTTTTACATGGTACCAACTCACTGCAGGACTCAGACCTTTAGTTCTGCTGCTTGTACATGGAAAAACTACATTTTACAGTTTCTGTTAGCCTTCACCTCACAGGAGAAGAAATTCCCAGCAAAACAAAGGAATTTTAAGGTTACAGGACTGCAGCCTCAAAGAACAGGTTGAATCAATAAACTCAACAGTCAAATAAAAGGCTAGGAATGTAAATAGAAAAGAAAAAATTAGGACCTAAAAATAAAATAAAATTAATATCAGCAGATGCATCAGAACATGGAAGAAGTTTGTCATTATTTGTCAATAGGAGGCAGTGAGGACAAACTGAAATGCAGGAGATTATACTTGAACAGAAAAAATAAAATCTCTTTACAGTGAAGATGGTCAAGCACTGGAACATGATGCCCAGAGAAGCTGCGGAGTAACTGTTCTTGGAGTCCCAGTCCTGGACAATCTGCTCTGGCTGGCCCCCGTTGAGCAGACTAGCAAAGCTAAATGGTCTCTAGTGGAGCCTTCCAACCTCAACCTTTTGCTGTGTGATTTCGTGTAATGGGCAAAACCCAGTCCATGAGGCAGCACTTCTTGCAGGCTGCCTGTCTTAGTCCAGTCTGGTCCAAACAAGAGACATCTCCTGCTTCCAAGGCTCATTTGTACTGCCATCACTCCACCCCACCCCTTGAGAAGGCAGTGAAGGAAAGTACTCTCATTTCTCTCAGATTGTTTGGTAAGGTCCTAGGCTAACAGCCAAAATCCTTAATTTTTTTTCTGAGAGTGAACCAAACAGATTTGTAACACTAATTCTTCCCTGGTTATTGTCTAGGGCAATAAGCTATAAAGTCATCAATGTGATGGTAAGTTTATGCACTAAGTCTTTGTGTCTACTCTGTGAGGTGGCTCAGGAGATGAATTACTGCCACAAAACATGACGATGTTTTTACATCACTCTTTAAAAACATAGCTGGGGATAAAACAGACTACAGGAGCCAAGAAGAAATTAGTCTTTTTCTGCTGAGTTGAGCTAGTTCTGGAACATTGTCTAACTTGTCATGTTTTCCTTTTACAAGAAATTTTAAAAAAATAAAAAAGAAGAAAAAATAATCAATCTAAAGGTGGAGACAGATTCTGTACACCAAGTTTATTTGACTGTTAAAGACCAGACAATAGCAGAATATTTTGGATGTAGATTTGCTTCAAGAACTGCCCTCTATCTAAACATGTCCCTGACAACATAGAGAAATCAACTGATAAGATTGACTGTCTCAGTGGGAAAAAAATAATGAAAAGGAAACAAAATGTACCTCTTCTAATAAATAAATAAATATCAAAGCCTACAAAGTCACTCAAGGTGTCTCTTGTCAGATGCCTGGGAAAGAAAATTTTTCTCCTTTAAATCTTGCTTCTTTTTCTGAAAAATAATTAAATGGGAGTGATTTCAAAACATACATTAATGCTTTTACTGCAGATTTTTTTCTACGAGTATGAACCAGCAGCAGAAAGGCAACTCAAGAGATTTTACGGGTAGGAGCTGAAGGCAGTGACAGCCCAGCACGTACTTGTGAATGGGAGCAGTAGAAATCAAAGCCTTTGCCTTCTGCTTCATGGCTTGATTGACTTGGCAATTACACAGGCCATTGCTCTGATCTGCTACAAACTTTCTCTCACCACATCAAGCCTCATTTTTTAAGGGCTTACATCCCAGATTTCTTTTTCAACAAGTACCCCTTTTCATCAGGAATGCTTGACATATAGTAGAGTGAGGTAGAAATAAAGAAAGAGAAATTATGTAGAGCAAATTATAAGTGTTCCAAGAACAAATTGGCAGTATTTGTTCAGGTGGAAGAAAATCATATTAAACACTTGCTGTGTTCCAGAACATCCCAGAAGGACACATTGCTGTGTTTTATCAAGGAATTGCATCCTTTTTAAAGTCAAAGCCATTGACTTTTCTGTTGTTCACAACCTCAACAGCTACACAAAGGCCACTGCTTTGGATTTAAAAGCCAGTGAATAATTTCCACTTGCTCTATACATAACCTGGTCTTGCCATCCCTTGGATTGCTATGGGTCCTTTCAATCTACAGCTTCTGTACAGAAATTGGAGGTCACATATTCAAATGACTATGCTGCAAGTGAAAAAATATATACAAAGGCTTTAACAGCCCAGGTTTTAAAAACTGAGGAGTGTAGAAATAGATTTTTATTCCCCTTGTATCAGTAAAGGAAAAAATTGTTTCTGAGATTCTCCAGTAAGAATTTGCTACAGAAATACCCCAACATTCTGTGATTGTCTACAAAGGAATACACATTTATTAATCAATCATACTCCTTCACAGACAAAATGAGTGCCAAAGGCTGATGTGCCTATCAAAAAATGAAACAACAGCAACCTCAGGAATAGATAACTTTCATCTTCCCTTGTGGTCTGTTTTAAAGCCATTAGACACTAATGCTTTCTAATGATACCCACAATCTATGTGCTGCTCTTGCATGCTTTGACAGCTTGGGATAGGCAGAGTTTAATTTTTTTCCTCATTGAGTGAATAAGGAAAGTTTTAACTTCTATGAAGCGATGCATACCCTTGTTTTAAAGAATAGAATAGGATTTAAATTTTGCTCTCAGGCAGAAGAAAAATTAGATACTACACTTTTCCAATTCCACCAAATGTGAGGAAAGATGCTTCTCCTTTCTAATGAAGTGAAAAAAAAAATACTGTGAGCAGTTCATTAGCTAGACCAGGGATCTCTGTGCCCTGATTAGCCATTGGCTGCATCAGTCTGGACATGATTTTTGGGGCCAGAGCCAGGGTGTCCTGCTGCCAGGTGCTGCGAGATACAGGGGGACCTCTCCAGCCTCTGGTGGCCACAGCACTCACACAGCACCGGTGAGAGCAGGGAAGAGCTGAACTACAAACAAGGCCTAGTTTGCAGTCCCTTATGTCCCTCTTCTCTGTATTCTGTCTGCTTTGTTAACCATCACACAAGACAAGCAAGATGAGCAAGAAGGGGGAACAACCTTGATCCTTGGTTAGAACAAAAACACAGCACGCACAGGTCCCAAGCCAGAAACAGCACCTGCTGACTCAAAGGTTGTGACAGTCAGTCCTTGCCTGAGAAGGCTGGAGACTGGCAGAGACACAGGGATGAGCACACAGTTCCTGAGAGTCCCAGTGAACCCTGGCCTACACCTCCAGTCCCTCTGGCTCAGGTGCCCTCACACCCAATTGTGCCCAGCCACATCTGCAGCAGCAGCCATGGGACATAGCAGCATCAGCCTTTGGCACACACCTCTCCCTGCACTTTTTTATCCATAACCATGTCCTGGAGTTGGCTTCTCAAAATCACTGGTGTTTTAGGCAGCATCAGGGGAGAAGCAGAGGAAGACCTAACCTCTGAAAAAAAAGAATACAAAATACGAGGCCACTGCAGGGTAACAGTTACCACTAAAAGTCTCACTGTCTTGTAATTCTTCCTGTTTGACTGCTTTGGGAAGCCCACCCATTCCATCCCACTGTAGGATCATTACACCTTAGTGAAGATGACTTATTCCAGCTGAAATGGGGCCGCCTAGCCGTGGAAAAATACTTTCTGCTCTGCTGTCACATGAGCTACCACTGATATCGCTCTCAGCACATGGCTTTTTTCTGCTTCCTAAATATTCCCAACTGCCTGTCATTTCACACTCTCCTGCCTTCATCTTCTTCATCCTCCTCATTATTTCTTTCGCATCTGACACCTTGTCTTCTTCTTCTTCTATAAAGAAGTACAACCAAATTGCATAAGCCTGTTGCATAAATCCCAACTGCAAACAGCCCAAGATGCCTATCATGATGCCTTGTTTCTGGTATTCTGTTCCTCACCAGCTCCCCATCCACCCCCAACCCCCAATGTTCTCCAGCTTTCCAAGTCTTCAGGCAAGAGCTATCTTACTATCATTTTTTCCCCCTGGTGTAACGTCAAAGGCCAACTACCTTGCCAGGTTATTAATGGCAATTATTGCAATTACTAATTCACGAAGAATCATTTTGCAACTAAATTAAATATCTAAAGTAAGGGCAAGTACATGTGATGAATACCCAAGAGCTGTCAAATCTCTGCAATTAGTGCCCTGCCCAGAGTTAAAGGAAAAGCTTCTGAAGCAGCACTGCGTTAGATATTTTTTAATTTTTTTTTTACTCTATTTCATTGTGGAGTTGGAGAAAGGATACATCACATAAACAGGACAAACTCCAAGACTTCTAGGTGCATTCATTACCCAAAATCTTACACTTCAAAAAACTTATTGCATATTTACTGACCGCATTAGAAAACAGCAGTCAACTTTCATTTCCCTTTTGGTCAATTTGTGTAAAAAAATCAAAGCAAGAAAATCAAACAACTCTGCTGCAATCAAAACTACTTAATTTTTTTCAATCTTCTGTTCCCTTCACCATGTTTAAAGCAAAAAGAAAAGGCTTTCAGCCAAGGTTTCAGTATCATGCCCGACCATGAGAGACAAACACTTATTTTATCAGAAATTGACAAGTAGTATTGACAAGTAGTATTATTCTATTTTCCCTGCTAAGACGGAGTAAAAGCAGTGTGTTCTGGTGAACTGCATACAGCCTCTAAACTGGCCAAGCAATGGGATCAAAACAAGAAGACATGACTCTCCATCTTATGGCATTTGTTCTAAACACACGTTTTCTTTCCTCCACAGAGGACTTTGTAAAAACCTGTTTTGGAGTTTGGTCTGTGCTGAAGGTGCAGCATGACAAGTGAATAGTGCAACAAGAAAGCTCCATGGGCAAAGTCATTAGTGCTAAGCAACCTCTACTCCCCTGTTTGACGGCTACGTGGCCAGATGGGATGGAAATTTCCCCCCTGGGATCAGACACATTTGTTCATCAGACGCCTGTGCCAGCGCAGAGGAAGCTGTGCCAAGGGAAGATACTGTGGGCATTTGATTCTAGCTGCAGTGTTTGTCTCCAGTGCAGGCTGCATTTCTTTACTCTGCAGTAAGGACTGTTTCAGCACCACTGCAAGGGTTTGCAAATTAGGCAAATACCTCCTGTTAATGTTGCCTGAGTTTTCACTCCCATCTTTCTGAGCTTGAATCTCAAGCAGTGAAAGAGCATTTAAGAGTGGGAGCTGGGAGCCCAGCTTTCAAGTGGGCATTCTTGTTAGCAGTCTTTCTACACGGAAGATGAAATCATAAAATATTTAGTTAGAAGGGACCCATAAGGATCACCAAGTGCATTTGATATCTCCATTTGATGGATTCAAATCAAACAGTTGATACATGCATTGGTGTACAAAATGTTAAGCATGTAATAAAAAAAACCTAAATGATTTTCAGCCGGTAGAGAAGACTTCTTGGCTGGAGTTGGGAAGCCCACACCAGAAACACATTAAACAAGTGTATTCAATTAAGAGCAATCCTAAAAGCAAAGATTTTATAATTAAGATACTGTAAAAGAGGCCCAAATCCTTCAAAGATATCAGAAATGCTTAGAACTCCAGTGCTGTTTGTCTTCAGTCTGTTCTCTGTTTTTCCTTTGGGCATTGTCTGCTCATAAAAGGAATATCCGTTCAATCAGAACTTTTTGCCATTTGCTGAGCTTTGACAGGCTGGAGAATGATGTCCCCCACAGAGTTAAACCATGTGTAAGAACAAAGCCCATATGGCTGTGTTGCATTGTTCTCCTTTCTCTCATCTCTCTCAACAGATAATTTCTGAACACAAATTTGCTAAGGTTTTTAAGCTATAATCCATCACTAAGCAGAAAGAAACCTGGTAAAACTTGTCATCTCCAGCCTTACTTAAAGTTCCTCAAATAGCATATTGATACCTGGACTCAAAAGACACCTTTCAGGTCACAGCTTTTTAAGGAAAACTTGGCCTTCTGCAAAAATTACTATATTCCATCTCATGCTTTGCACCTGGTTATTATTCAAGCTGTAGCTTGTTAGCAGGAGGACTTCCTACAGGCTTTTATGGCCTGATAAAGCTCCCAGTACACATTATGGCCTTCACATTAGACCTGCATAATACCATTAATAACAGAACATGGAAGGGCAATTTACAGATGAATGACTGTAATTTAATACACACAATCCACTAAAAACATTTTAAGAGAAAAATACATTCTATATAACAGAGAAATATCATATCATGCTTTAAGAAGGGACTGAATGCAGCAAGGCAGAGATAACAACACCTACTAATTATAGCTCTTCCAGACAGTCTCTTTGCTGGCTTGTTTTTAACATTCATTAATGTAGACTCCACAGCCATGCCACTGTATGTCACTTTTGCTGAGGCATGGATGTCTTTATCACTAGCAAGCTTTACTGAAGTCCGTCCTGAACCTCCTGTGCTGCAAAATATCCTGTCTATCAAGGAAAAGGAATTCCTAGATATTGCAATATATTTTTGAGCATTTGAAGACTACTATTGTGTGCCCTGTCAGTCTATTCTTTAGGGTGTTTTTGAGTTACCACAAGTTTTCTAGACCTTGCCCTCTCAGTTTCCTCCTCAAGGCTCCCTCTGATTGATCTTTCTCTTCCTGAAAGTGTGATGTTCAAATCTGGATATAGCACCTTGGCTGTAGAGTAAGAGGAGAGATGATCTGCCAGCCAACATCTTTATAGATAATACTTCTAGTTCCTCTATTGACTATTGCACCTTCATTGAAGTTAGTGCAAGTGAAGACAAAACAGGTCTGCGTAACCTGAAATCAGATCTTGCACTATAAATTAAATTTAAAATTTCTTAGCCTCACACTTGAAAAAGACTCAGTATTTTGGCAAGCTGATTCATTAGTGCTATCTCTTTGTGTTGGAAAGAGACGACTTCCAATAGTGAAGACTTCCCAAATGTTTTTCCCACTGGTTGTCATGATATTGGGATGGAGTTCTAAGATGTATGTCTGATCTCTTTTCAGCAACTATTTTCAAAGGAAATCCCTGTCTTCAAGGATATTTCTGATAGAACATATCCCCAGAGATCTGCAAGAATCATGACTATTGCTTATTTGGCATTTTTACCTCAAAAAATGAGGCGGGAAAGAGGAGCAGTCACAGAGCTGCTAAGCTAAGTGGAGCCTCTTATAACACAACAGTATTAGTGGAGGCACAGGAATTGGACTACAGACAACCAAACTACCAGAAGAAATCAATCACATGGACTCAGAGCAAAACAGAAACCTCACGTGATTTAGCACCTCAGCAAAAAGCCAGGAGGTATAAATACATCAGAGCTATTTCCATAAAGAACAATCAAAGCACTTCTGTTTATCTATTCCTATCCACCCCCTGGTTACAGTTTCTTCAGGCTTCTTGGAGAGTCTGCTGCTAAAATCAAACAGATGACACAGTTTCACAGCGATTAGAGAGGCACAGTGTGCCAGTTTCCCCTCTGTCCCCTCACTGATGTGCCCAGCAACTGTCATCTCTTGGAATTCAGAGCCAAGGGTCATGCACAGAGTGGAACATACTTCATTTCATGGCTTTCCAAACATCATTAGGACATGATCACTCATCATTTCCAAATAAATCAATCATACCTCCAAGGCTGGAGACTTAATGCCATACTTTATGCTTAAACACTTCCCTCTAAAATAGACTCTCTCCAACAAACTGTCTGCGGGAGGAACATATATCTATGTCAGACCAGCTTCCAAGTAGTACTAAATTAATGAATTTCTATTAAATTTTCCTTTATTTTTTATAAGTGTTTATCCATCACATTAAACACCTTCCTTTTCCTCAAATTCATTAGACAGATCACCATGACCCAAAGCTCTAAGATATAACCCCCCCAATAATTTTGAGAATATGTATTGGCTTTTCATGGTTTTTTGCCAGAGGCATGGTTTTTTGCTCCTTGTTTTATGTTCCAATCATTCATCTCACCTAGGTATAGAAGAATCATTTAATGTCTACCTACAAATTCTAACAAATCTGTGAATAATTCATGCAGTGAAGGAGACCAAATTACCACCCACCTGCACCTGTGGATGTCAAGGGATTAATAATAATTTATAAACTCACTTTTCTCTTAAACTGCATTCCTGTGGCACCAAACAACACACTTGATCAGCAGCACTGTCATCCTGGGAAAGCGAAACAGATGCATCACTGGAAGGCAAAAGTTCTTTTCTAGATTAAAGATAATTCATGAGGAAGAGACACTGTTAATCACCTCACCCCAGACTTCGAGGTTAGCACCTCATTTCATAGGGGAAGAATAGCATATACTTATGCCACAACTTCAGCCTGGGAGTCCATCTCTGCATGAAGGGGAAAAACAAACAGATAAAACCCACAACCCCTGTGTTGTGGAGCTCAGTGTACGGTAAAAGGAAATCAATATTTTCCTTTTTTTGTTACCAGTCAGTGAAGCAGGTCTGTCTGACCCTCTTCCACACACACTGAAGAAAGATTTTTGCTGTTCTGCACAAGAAAGTACCAGCTCCTGCTGCTAGATCAGATCAATTCCCTTGTGCCTGCTTTGTAAGCAAAGAGGAAAATCTTGTATTCTAGGAGCCCTTCTTCTTCAAGAACAGAGCCTGAACTGCTGTCTCTGTTGTGATGGTGGAGCTCAGGTCTCTCCAGCAAGCAAGGTGCTGCACAATGCAGAGCTCTGTCACAGCACAAGGGTCTCTGCCAGGTTTTGTACCAACCGCTGTTGATTGCCCCAGCAATGCCAATGGAGTATTTGATCCCGAGTTGCTTCCTTTTGCACATTCAGCACACCAGGTTGTCTCCATCCTTCCTGGGGATACTGGCATTTCCCACCCTGGGAGAAATGATGCTCCTGGGGTCTCCCTGCCCTGCCCCAATCTCACAGGGCATCACTGCAGCCAGGAGGGGCACTCAGCCCTGCGCCCACCAGCCACCCAGAGAGACACATCCAGCTGAGACCTTGGAGCTAGCTGCTGCACCAGTCCCTCCTCCTCCATCTCCTCTCTCTGTGTGCTAAGGGGCCCTAGCTGCAGAGGATACCACGGGACAGGCCCAGGGACACTGCTTGAAGCCCTTCCTGCCCTCAGCACTCATGGTGCGTGCGCAAGGGCAGAGCTCAGGCACTTGATGCCCTGTCCACTGCCCCACTCAAGAGTGACCACTGACACCCCTGGCTGAGCCTGCCAGGCCAGCACAACTCACAAATTGTCCCATCTCCTCCTCCTCCTCCCTCTCCTTGGAAGAGCCACGTAAGGTTTCTGTGCTATTTCCTGCGCCCATTTGTCTCTCCAGCTGGCAGCGTGCTCCCAGCTCGCTGCTGTGCCTCCAGTGCTGCCACCCTTCAATGAAAGCCTGGAGGCGGGAACACCACTGCACTGCTGCGTGGCTCCTCTTGCTGGAAACATGGACAATTTTTTCCTGGAGGTTAACACAGAAAATGCAAATTAGGACAAATCAAATCATTTAGCGATTTTTCCCCTAAATATGTTTCAAAACAAACTTAAACTATTAAACACATGAAAAAAGCTCTCTTCCTCCTTGCTACCATGAGGAGGAAAAAAAAATCTTAATTTCAGTTTAATATTTTTTTTAAATGCTAAGATTTTTAGAGAGATAATAGGAAACATACTTTTTCACTACAAGCAGCAAGAAAGTATCCAAGCATGCAAGTTACACTCCCAGATTTACCTTTTCCACTTACCTCAAACACATGGTCATTAGTCTGCAGTCGTTTACTTTTGCCACGTTTGTGGATTGGGAGTTGGCTTTTTTGGGGGTTTTGCTTGGGGGCAGTGTGTTTTGGGGTTTTTTGGCTTCTTATTTTTAAGGTTTCTACCCTATGGATAAAACACTCCCCATATTCATTATGAGATATTGAGAATAAAAGGAATAAGTAGTTTCCAAATATTTGCAGGGTAAACAAGCAACATTTCACCATCTGTAGCCTTAAATAACAACGCTCAGTTTCTCTTAGGTGTCTCAGTAAAAGCCAGTAAAGCTCTAAAGGATAAAAGTATCTTTCTAAAGAAGTCCATGGCCTTCTATTATATCCAAAAACCACATCAGGCTCTGATTGCTGATTAACTGCTGACTCAGTAATTTCAGGTACCAGCATCAGGTAAAGGCAAATGTGTATCACCCTAAAATATCATGGCTACTGGAAGCCATTTACAAACAGTGCTTTCGTGTGAAAGATGCTGGAATATTTCTCAAGGAGGTCAGAATTTGCGTGAACGGTGCTGGATTGAGTCTCCTTCACATCTTCGTACTGCCTTATTATAGTTTTGCACCTAATCAGTCAGCTGGCTTTGCCTAAATTTGTGTCTGATCCTAGTTGATGTCAGCTTCATGTCAATTCCCAATTCTATCACATGGCTGAAATTGCCCATCTGGAAAAGAAAAAAAAACAACTCAGCAAGACTCTCCTAGGAACATCCAGTGCTTCCCCTCCCTGCAAATGAAGCCAATCAACTGTGAGCTAAACTAAGAGCAGAAATTGGCATGAACTACCAAGCTATCTCAGCTGAACATTTTTTTCCCATCATCATAACCTAACCTAACACAGGAAAATTCTTTCAGACAGCTGGTTTTTTTTTTGGCTTCTTTCATACATCACCAGGAACACCACCCACTGGGTTTCTCAGGAGATTGCTAAAGTAACATAAGTAACACAGCACAAGTATTCTATCATTAGTCATTGGGAAGAAGATCATTTTGGCTTTGTCTGCTTCTCTGTGATTTCTTTCACTGCATCAGTACAGTCCTTTGTTCTCTGTGAACACACTCATCATTCTTCATGGGTATTACATATGACAAGTTATTACACTCAAAGTCTTATTATGGACAAAAGGGGAAATGCCTCATTTAGGAAGCCAGGAATTCTATGTTAGACTAATTAAAATCTTAACAGCCTAACTAAAATACAATAAACTGTTATTACAGTGCAGTTGCAATGACACTAACCTTCGGAGTCCCAATTATCTAAGCAACACAATGCACAGCTCAGTAGTGCAGTCAAAGATTGCTTTACAGGAGTGTTCCCTGATATTCTGCTCTGCTTTCCCTTACCCTGGCCCTCTGGCTTTCAAGTGTGACATAAATCAGCCTCAAAGATCAGCTCATGGGGAAGGACAGGGCACCAGGGTTGAAACACTATGTTAGCATTCTCAGTCCTTTGCTAGAAGGATGTTCATGATGGGGTTTCTTCCTCTCTTTTGCCGAGGATTATGCTATCGATGGCTTGTTTTTTCTCCCTCCATGGCCCCCATTTGAGTAATTTAATACATTTTCTAGGACAGTTCTAAACTTAAATCTTTCTTCACTGATGTGCAACTTGCTATTACATGCAGATTTGCTAAAGGTGAGGAACTCTCTCCATAAACTCTCTCCACCTCTTCCTTTTCTCTTTATTATGACTAAAACTGGCTTTGTCAATCTCTACAATTTTTTAACTGAGCATGGTTGGGCAGTTTTTTAACTGAGAATGGTCGGGCTGTCAATTGCCCTAGGGCTTCCAGTGTCATCCTTTGCCCCCTCCATTGCTGCCCCATCTCTCTACTCCTTTGCACCACATCCTCTGATTCTCTGGTGACCTCTACTGTCATAGCACATCCACATTATCCCATGTTAATTTATGCTATGGTAATAAGTGTTAAATTTGAATAACTGCTTCTTATAATTGCCTATACAAAATTAAGCTAATTCCACATGCTTATACAAAATTAAGAAAGAGCAAAACAAATCAGTTAACAGCTTCCTCATCATTAAAAAATAATAAAGAAATGTTGCTGCTAAACAAAAAAAAGACCTAAAGCACTAGGATGGCTAAGACAAAATCAGAAGAGCTTAACAAGAATCAGTCCTGAGGTCTTACAAAGTAAGCAGATTACAAGGCTATAACAACTAAGATACCCCACTCTTCCCAATGCATCATGACTCAGGTCTTGGTGTTCTGGAGCTTTGTGCACAGCTGCAGCCACTGAAAGTTAAAGTGAACTTGCCTGTGTTGCTTCCAGTCCCATACAGCCAATTACATCCCTTCATAGACAAAGAATATGCTTGGGAGGTAACGAAAATGATTTAGGAAGAAACACCTCAAATTCAACCACACAGATCCAGCTATAAATTGATGCAAATGCACCAGGTTCTTTAATTTGCAGGATTTGCTCCAGATGGTCATTAGGTTTGCATTGGCTGCTACAAGCATGGATCAGGCTGACAGGGATGGAGATCATGACATGAGCAGCTGGAAAGGTGGAAATCATGCATCTCCTCTACAGTAGGTGGACTACAAACACTCAGTACAGGTCAGTCACATGTATGCTTCCCCTGCCTGTGCACCTATTACCCTGTTAGTCAGCCAGTTATGCTTTTTTCTTCCTGCTGGATACAAGATCTTTAACGTTTGTTGATGTGTTTATAATCTGCACTCCTGCGATAAGACTTTCTCCACGTAAGTTGTCATCTTGTTGTGGCCTCACTTTACACAAGTTTGGCACCAAATTTTAGTCCAAATTGTCATCAATTCTGCTGAAATATACCATGAAAAAACAAACTGCAGCTTTAGGAGGGCACAAAACAAGCCCATGTCACTTGTCACATACGCCCTCAGTGTCCATCTCCAAGTAGATGGGAGGGAAAGCTGCTGATCTGCTTTCTCCTCCTAGATACCTGAGCAATATCTAAAGTCTGGAAAGTACTTGCAGATTTTCTTCCCATTTGCCTGGACTAAACAGCTTTCACAGAAACTAAATATAGTGGATCTTAATCTACAAGGCTGTGAAAAAGTCAGTGAAGTCCTGACAGTGTAAACCAAATGAAATAGATTCTTTTTCAAGTGTAATGTAGTTTAGAGAAGCAGATGTTACTACCTTCTGGCAGAGAAAAAAAAAAGCCACATTTTCAGGCAAAACAGTGTCTTAATACATATTTAAGAGCCTGCACACTGGAATGCTTGTTGAAATCCAGAAAAGTCCAACTTGTGAAAGCAAGTAATTGCCTACTGAGCTCTCTTCTGAGATGTAGAAGAAAAAAAAGCCGCTGAAGAACATACCCTTCTATGCTCAGCAGTGTCTGCAGTGCTACATCCTCATTATGCCAGGCACCACACCGAGAGCAGCTTGTAGAAGACTGAAGACTGTGAGGAAATCTTCTACTGTTACATATATTCACAAAACCAGAATGGTTGCTCTGCTTTGAGCTAAACCTATTCACCTTAATCCAATTCATACTTAAATAAAGTGGTCCTCCTTCATGCTTCCATGTCACACAATCCAGCTGTATTTTCATAGACTTGTTGAGGTGGGAATGAGACTCTTGAGATCTTTTAGTTCAACCCCTGCTCAGGCAGGGTCAGCTGGAGTGGTTTGCAAAGGATTGGGTCCAGTCAGGCTTTGAATATCTTCAAGAATCGCGACTCCAAAATGTCTCCGGACCACCCACACTGCAAAACAGTGGTTTCTGATGGAATTTTCTGTCACATTTGTGCCAAATTCTTCTTGTCCTGCCACTAAGTACTACTGAGGAGAGTCTGCCTCTGTCTTCTTCACTCTCTATCAGATACACATTGATGAAATCTTCCCAAGCTTTCTCCTCTGGCTGAAGAGTCAAAGCTCTTTCACAGCCTTTTCTAGTGTGAAAAAAGCTTCGACCCCTTAGTCATCTCTGTGCCTTTATCTGGACTCTCTCCAGTATGTTCCTGTCTCTCTTCTATTGGCCCAGCACTGTACACCTCTCTCCAGATGCAACTTTGCCGGTGCTGGGCAGAGGAGGAGCACCCTGCTCTCCACCTGGATTCCCAGATCCTTGTCTGCGGAACTGCCTTTCAGCATGATCTGTGATTTGAGCCCATGAAGTCACATGAGTGCAGAAGAGGGAGTCCTCATTTCTTGCAGAGACCGCTCATGTCCAGAAGACGTGCCAATGTCACACTGGGATAATGGCACAAGAAGGCTGGACTAGCAAGTACTGGCATTCATTCATTGTCCTTGAGATATTTGGTACAATTTACTTTCCTCCAAAGAATGGCAGGGAGCAGTTGGAAATATTTTCAACTCAAATGAAACTGGCTGATCCTCTCTTAAAACACTGCGTCCATGGTCTTCTGTATAAACTACTCTTTCCAGGGAGTCAGAGAACACCTGGCTGTCCACATGCCTGGCTTACATGCATTAATGTGACTTCTTGATCCAGAAGCTGAGAAAATGCCTTGAAATTGCCAACAGCAACTGCAACCACCTACAATCTCAACCTGGGAACCCTCAAAGGGCTGCATTTAAGCAAAAAAAAAAAATCTTCCTTAGTTGGTATGGCATTATGCCCACACTGTTTATTTCCTGTGCTTCAGACTCAGAAGTAGCACCAGGCTGAAAACATCCATTGCTGACAAAGGACAAAAAGCAGGATTAGTCACATTTGAGCATCTGCTTCCATCCCTTCTTAAACCTTGAGAGCCTTTGAGTACTTGCCGAGCTGCTGAGTTGCCGAGTTCCTTTCATTTTTATACAAGTCATAGCTGATTCACAGAGGTGGCAGAGGAAAATAATGAGGGAAGCACACATGTTGCAATACTAAAAAAGTCATATTAGTGTAAACAGCCCAGCTGGAAAATGCAAACAACAGAAACATTATGAAAGAGTTTGATCCTAAGTTTCCAGCTGAGCTATGTGGATCCTCCCACACACTCACAGCACTCACCCTCCAGGTCTCTTTGGAACTAATTTCCAATCCACCACATGCCATGAGGGCCTGAGTCCATGCTGCAAGACCCACATGCACAAAACTCAGCAGTAACCCTTTTTTTCATTTTATCCAAGAGAAAAATCTGTGCTTTCTCTCCTCACTGGTTGTGCTGAGCTGGAGACAAACAAGGTGGAGCATTTTAGAGTGACTTCCTGCTAATGAGCTAATATTTCCAAAGTTGGCTCAGGCAGATACAGCTATAAAAGGACTGTAATTCCAATTCATTGGCCTCTCGTAGAAGTGAAGCAATGATTAAGACAGCTGCTTTCCAAGAAAGAAAATTATGATTAATGTTTGTCTTATTGCCTTAACATCTTCCTTTTTTTGTTATATGAGGCAACATGTACGAGGCAATGCTATGTGTGTTCAATGTGGCATTCAAAGAAAATATTTCATTACTCATATTTCTTCAATCTACAAAGCTAAATATCACCTACATCAAACAAGTGTGCTCCTGACCTACTGAGGCATGTGGCTATGCAATGAGCATGTTTCCTCTCCCTTCAGTATAGCTCTAGTGTTGTAATGATCACACCTTCTACACCCAAGCCCTTCGAAACTTTAACTTCATATGATGCCCAAAGCAATTCCTGCATGATCTAAACTGAATTTGCAAAATTTGCCATCATTCCTCATCCCTCTCATATAATGCAGTTGTTTGATCAACATGCCACGAAACAGCTAAAATAAACCATCGACCCACCTGGCATGTAACCAGTGGGCTGAGCAAGGAAACCTCCCACTGCCTTAGTGCCGAGGGACGTGCTTCACCTGCTGGCTACAGTAACATGCAGCAACTTTTCAGTACCTCAGCCATGACCTGTCCGGGGGCCACAGGCTCTTCAGGGAATTAGCTCTGCCTTTCAGGAGCAGCAGCCTTCGAGCACCAGCCAGCTTGTGGCACTCCAAACCTCCTGCAGCCACGCAAGTCAGGCTCCCGTGCAGCAGCCAGAGGGCACAGACACACTCTTTCTGGAGACAGGCTCGCTTCAGCCTTCTCATTCATCTGGGATCCTACCCAAATTCTGCTACAGCTGAGGGAAGAAAAGCACACAAACGCCACTCTCCAGCAGTAGAAATGGAGGCTGGCATTCAGGCAAGTCCCATTCTCTAAATTAAGCAGAGAGGCATGCAATCCTTTCTTCTAAAAGAATAGCTGCTCCATCAAACACTTATTTTGGCTTATTTTCTTAGGGTAGAGAGGCTCCTTTGAGCCCTCTGAAACAAGCTGCACACGCTCTGGGCCCTTGCTAGATAATCTGAGCTAACACATGCTCACAGCAAAGCCTTTTCTGCAGCCACATATTTATTTCCCTTACACCCATATAAGCAAAAATGTGAGGCCACTGTTTGGAAACATTTTTACTTTCCAAGACAGTTTCAGATATAAACTCTAAAAAAGATCATTATCTTATTTCACCAAGTGTTTTAATATTTTCTCTCCTGCATTGGCATCAAAGGTGTCACCTGGATCCACACAAGCCCTTCACTTAAACTATCAGTAGATAGAGCAAAATTAATAGATGCAGCACTTTTACAAACATAGATTCCCCTAATTTTTGGACAAGTTGGTAAATACTCATTTTGTTAGAGAAGCTGTGCATTTCCATGTTTCAGCCTTTTACACCCACAAATATGCCATTATCACCAGTTAGAGACTTTCTAGGCTCTCCCTCTCCTCTATATTTAGCAGATGGACCAGCAGCTCACCTGCTTTTTTTCTTTTAACCAAATTATGTTTGAATTTTGTTTCTTCCAGGCTTCTTGCTTCAATTTTTGCAGCTGCCACTCCTTTATTCTTCTGTCCCTGGAGGCATGCGGGTGTGTGACAGATCCATCCACAGACTCCATCACCTCCCTGTGCCCCACAATGGCTGACTGAGACATCTGTATCCCTGGGCCACATCCTCTGCTCCCCCAGAGAGCTGCTGCCCACATGCAGTCCCCCTTCTGAGCACCTAAACAAAGCCAAAGCCAACGAGTCCTCTGACAACCTGCTCACGGCTCTATACAACATTTCATGGGATGTGCTCTGAGGTTGAAAAGTGTCAGGAAGAGGCCTTCAATGCCCACTTCTACAAATGGAAAAAAAGGAATAGAAAAGGGAAAGGGGAACGTGACAACAGATTTTGAAGAATCCAATCTGATCATCTGCAGCAAAAATTAAACTTCATGTGCAATAAGTACTGTGGGACTGGCGTTAGAATTAGAAGTTTCTGAGTTATTTGTCAGATCAATCCCTGTAATAAACAACAGATTTTTACTGACATTTTTGTATTGCAAACATTTTTTATTATATTCCCCCATGTATTCCAACAGCTGTGCTAGCAATGCTTTTGGTAATAGACTTCAAACTCTCCAGTTTGTTTGTATCTGTTATATTTAGGTTTGTTGTTCAAACCTCTTGATCTGACTATTGCCATGACTCATCAATTGTTGGGAGCATATTATTATAACTAATCAGCATCTTAAAATTAGAGACAACGGCTTCTGAATAAAATTGTTGACTGGAATCCTTTTTGAGCCTGTCAGCAGTGGCCATTAGAGCACAAGCTTTACCATTTCTAATTTTGTGTTATTGATCCAAAAATGCTAGAGATAAAACGCTGCTGGGAAACTTCCTGGAGATTATGTCAATACAAACTGAGTATTAATACAATAACTTTTAAGAAGCCAGATACAATGATTCACCCCTTTTAACACATGCCTGGCTTTGCAATTACCTTTTATGATTTCCTTATCATTATTTACATTAAGTGAAAAAGTTACCTTTCTCCCAATATATTAGTTTTAAGTTTTTACAGGAAAACTTATTCCAGACTGAGCAACAGTTTTCCAAGCAGTTTCTTTAAGTGTCCAGATCTAGTAGACTTTGCAACCACACAGGTTGCAACTACATGTATGTGTTCCATGACTGACAATTTTGGCAAGTTCCCCTGTGCTGCAATTTTCTCTTGATCCAGCTTCACAACAGAGATCAGTCAATGATCTGCCCAACATAGCCTGTGAGGAGATTGGAGGGACATTCCACCTTAGTGGTGGAAGCCACGGTGTTTGGAGAAAGGCAGCAGCCCGCAGCTTCGGGCACACTCTGGAACCAGGTTAGCCAGGAGCCTTGCCTTCCTTTAGGCACAATACACTGCTTGTTGGCTGCTGAGTGGCATCCAAGAGGCAATATTCCAACTTCCAGCCCTCTTTGCGGGCATGTTTCACCTATAATTTGGCAAAGCAAATTGTTATCTGGCACACCAAAAAGGTTGCTGACTCCAGGTAGTAGCTATTTTAGAATGCTTTTATGTCAGAATACTTTTTCCTCATTTCCATTTCTACTAGGGAATAATTTAATTCAAAGAAAAATATATCTCCCTACTATCTTTCCAGAAGAATTCAAATGGGGATTAAGCCAGCATCTTCACAAACAAATCTTTGTTTGCAAGCCCAGCATACCAGCAGTACCTTCAGAGTGCCACTGAAGTTTAAGTGATGGCATCACCCTCCCAACAAGGCAGGAAACCTTCAAAAAACCCTGTAGAAATTCGGTGAAATCTAATTTTTCAACAGTTCATTTTCAACAGTACTGATTATTAATTATTTTAGCTCATGCTCATACAGAATTTGCTGTTTGCCAGCTCACATGGTATTAACTTCACCTACAAGCATTCCTGGCACCGGGACACCATGACAAGCCACGGCTACCTGCACAATTCACATGAGCATCTGTCTGCAGATCAGCCTCCCCAGGCCAGTGTCCTCAGCACACTAAATGCTGTCCTGAGCACACAGTTAACAGCTGTCAATCATCACTCATGCTCAAATGATAGCACAAAACCAATAAGAACACAGAGCTCAGTGGTTTTTTCTTCCCCTCCCCCCCCTTCAAACTATGTCATTTAAGCTCTGTTTTTATTCCAGTCCTTGGTGGTGGTACAAAACTCAGCAGGAGGGTGATGAAAAAAGATGCAGATCAATCCTGGACCTACCCTGCTGCAAAACACAGGAGCACAGATTATGACACATTATTCAGGAGATAATCTTCCTGAGGGCCTCACATTCCAGCACCACTCCTGTGAAAGTCTGAACATCCCATTTGAGACACTCAACAGCCTCTGAGACACATCCACACACTATGGAAAATTTGTTCCTCCTTCCCACATGTTGAGTTAGGGAAAGGAAACAAAATGGACATGCTTGATGTGCAGGGAAAATACATCATGTTAGTCTGCACAAGCTTCTGAAACACACACTTGGGCAGTTAATATAGGGTTTAAAAGAGCTAATAAAAAACCACCCAGGATGATACTAAATTGACCTATTTCAAAACATAAAAAAGCAGAAAACTAATAAGCAGGTTCAGACTTCAGTCCAAAAATTGCTGGAAGTAGCTCACAGTGGCAGAACACCGGACAGCAGGATTTGCAACAGCAGCATCAATTTTATCCTGAAAGGCTTTCCTGTTCCTCATTTACCAGAACAATCAGCCAGATCCCAAGCCATAATTTCAAGTCTGACATCAAACTGAGTTTTCACATGTTGGATTTTATCTTTCACGGATGCTTTCTCCTTGGCTTTTCTATGCGGCCATCACAACCACATCGTGAGAACAGTGACACACACAGATTTATCAGTTCCTCAGTGTTCTGCAGGATCCAACATTTGTACAGTTGTTATTTCCATTTTAAGCCCAAACCAATCACTTCTCCACACCATATTTTCTTCTTGATTTTCTCCTGAGTTCCAAAGGAGATGGGAGGAAGGAAGACCTCCTCTTCCAAAATATCCTCCTTCCAAGGAAAGCTAAACTGGATGTGGGCAGCCTGAGCAGTTCCTCAGACTGGACAATTTCCTTGATGCATACATGACAGCACAGGATTTCAAATGAGCAGCTAAGTGGTGGAAGCGAATAAATAATTCAGTAGGAGAGATGGCAAGTGTGCCATTCACTAAGATTAATTTATTATGAAAGAAAAAGTTCACAGGAGAAAACTTCTTGGAGGACAGATTTTCTATCAGCCAGTGATTTGTGCAAGGGCTGCATCGATTAACTTGTATTTTAGAGGTGTTGACAAAGGTGGCTCTTTAATGTGCCTGGCTGTGTGTTCACATTTCTAAAATGCTGCACTGCTGCCATGAGCACAACTCATTTTCTGTACAACATGAGCCACATACCAGGCTGCCTTGAGCTCAGAGATCATTCTGCTAAGCTTAAGGAGAGATAATAGCTGTTACAGATTCAAACCCAAACAAATCAAGTTAAGAGATTTGTTTCCTTGGTAAGGAAGGAGATTTTAAATCAAACTTTTACAGGTAGAAACCTTATGTTCAAACCTAACATCTATGCATCAGAGAACATAACCTCATGACACTACTGGCCTCTAAAGAACTTTTCTGTAATTTCCAGTGAGCTTTAATATTTTCATGGGGAATAAATCTCAGCCACTGACACATGCTTAACTTTTCTGCTACTGACCCCTACCATAAAATGCAACAGAACATCTGAAAGGATTCAGAATTGCAAGTGGAAAATTAATTTCTCTTCCCATTTCCACCTTCTGTGCATTGTGCAATCTCTTCTGGCTCCACTTGATACAAGGCATTGCACATCCTGGCCAGATTCTCACCTTGGGAACAGCAACATGAACCTGAACTATTCTATCAATGAAGTTGGTTTACTTTGAGAAGCAGCTCCACTTTTAGCCCTCTAAAGAATTACCAAAGCAGAGATAGATTAAGCTAGATTAAGATAGATTAGATAGATTAGATACATTAAGTCCTCAAAATTTACATAGATTAATGTGCTCAAGATCTTCCTCTATTTCTTTCTTCCAGTAATTACTGGTCACCCTGGAAGAAAGATTTTGAGGGCTAATAATTCAAACCATGTTAATTAATTTGTGTCTGGTCTTTATCAAGAAGCAGCAATAAAGTCTCTGGATTTACACTACTGAAATTTTAGTCATTATTTTCAGCTTTAGGTGAATATAAAGTGTTAAATTTTAGTGGTTAGCGCTTTCACACTGAACGTGCCTAATTGATCCAAACAGGAGGCTACTGCCAAAGGGGTTGTCTGGCTACCCAAATGTACTTCTTGCTGCCTATATATTCACACTGTTTTCCATTGACTGAACAGTCAGGTGGCTGCAGTGCAAACCTTTGATCCAGCCAGAAAAATAGCACCTCCCTAAACTACCCATGATTAGATTGGAGTGAACTCAGCTGTCAGTCTCCTGACGAGCAGACAAGATGAATGTTGGATTTGATGCCCAGTGCAAGGAAGCAGCTGAGAGACTGGTACAGCTTCTTTCAAAAATCAGTCACTACAGAGTTGAGTTTAAACTACTGTTTCGTGTTGTGGCAAGTCACAACATGGAGAGGCAGTGGGAGAGAGTAGGCAAAACAGGAGGATGAGCAAACCTTGGTGAGCTTATTAGTACAGGGAGAGATGAACCTGCTTGGTAAAAACATGTCTCAGAGGTTGGTCTTTGCTGTAGGTGAAGCAAGGCAAGTAAACTGAGCAACCAGAAAGCTCCATGGGCAAAGTTCTTGCTCAGCAACATTTACTCCACAATTCCTTTGGCCCAACCAATTTTAATGAAATAAAAACACTGGAGAATACACCTACATCTTGAGTGTTATCATGGAGTTGATAGCAATTGCACTTTATGTGTCAGAAATTCTAAATTTGAAGAAACTCCAGTATTTTTAAAATGAAAAAATAGCCACTTCTGTAATCACACAGTCAAGTGAAATGGTGTATCTTCTCATAAATCTGCAGAATTTTGAATCAGGACAGATATTCTCCTAGGTAGACATCAGAACTGAGAGGCCATCACCTGATCACACAGACAAATACCCCAGCACTTCAGATTCAAACTTATTCATATTCCACCTAAGTAACTTTATCTTGTCCATCAAAAAAGCTTTTTTACTTTTCATTGAAACAGATGAGAAGAGGTCGATTATAACTGAATTAAAGATGACACTTGACAATGAAAATTAAGTAAAGAACCAAAATAAATCACCTGTTAACAGGGAAAAGAAACCCCACTACATCTGTACCTTAACATCTTAATGACTTCACCTGTTCCTCTAAAAAATTTCTTTCTGCTAATACAAAGTAGCCCAGGAATCTCTTCAGCTTTCCCTACGTGCTAGTACAAATGTACTCTGTGCAGAGAACAGTATTGGGAAAACATATATGATGGAAGGCCAGATCTAAACATTCTGGAGGACTTCCAGTTCCTGAAGAAGGTTTTTATGAGCCTGCTAGTTGCTTGAACTGCTTTGAGACATGGTGTGGCACAGGATAGGAGAGGGTAGGTCTTCAGGAGATCAATTTGGTATGCAGCAAGACAGTGATGAACTCATTTTAGCCCCTGGAACTCGGTGTGATGCAAACCCCTCAGTCCAATCAGGCAAGACAACTGCAGTGACTGTTACCTGCCTTTGTTGCTGTTTTATCATGTGACACCATACGACTTTTGAACTGAGCATTTCTATCGCTGTTCTCTATAAGGAGCTCACCTAGGGCATCTAATTCCCAGCTTTGAATCCAACTGAGCTGTTCTGGCAGCACAAAGGCTGTATTAGCCTCTAGGTAAGTGCTTTCCAACATGACCTTGGTTGGAACTCCTATTTATTTATTTCACAGTCAATAGAAACACTCTATCCTACCAATTCAGTTTAGTACAGGTGCAACTTCAGTTTCCTCATTCCTCTAATCTATGCATATCCATTTCTATGCTAATTTGACTTTTCACTGTTCCTTAACCACAAGTAGCAGCCTCTCATAAATTTCTTGTTCTGTTATTTACTCACCTGCATTCAAATGTTGTCTTGTGACCAGAATACCCTCAAAGTGTTTCAATGACTACTAGTTTTTCCATTCGTTTACAAGCACAGAGTTATTCCAGGAAGGGATACATTAATGGATGAGCCCATTGCTACAGAGGATAAGGAAGAGGAACCCTGTGCAAATGCACTTCCATTCAGCCTTGCTGCAATAACTGGGCAAAATGAGCAGACAACTATGAGGAAGGCATCTACTGTTCCTTTTTTTAATGTAAAACCATGTTTTTAGAAGTAAGATTATCTCCAAGGAGGGAGGTCTGCTGCAAATGCCTGCTCTCTTAGCCTTTCTTCACTACAAATGGACTAGTTCTCCAAACACTGGTATGACAGTTGGTCTTGACAAAGCATCATTTACCTCAGCAGTTCAAACCATTGGTTAATCCAATCCAGTAGCTTCACTGCAACAACAGCCAGCTCCTCCTGCTGCAGAAACACGCAGAACAGAACAGGTTTGCCACCCGATGGCAGCCAGCCCTCATGCATTCCCTCCTGGGCACACAGCTGCAGCCTCACAGTGTCCACTCAGCAGCCCTGCCCTCCCTGCTGAACGTACTCCCCCAAAATCAATAGTCTAACCAAGGCACAGAGGTGTTAGTGAGGAGAACTCCTCCCTGCATTCCAAGGTCATCCTTCTCCATATGCCTTTAGCCAATACCAACCCACAGTACCCCACTCCCCTTCTTGCCTGGCCAGGCAGTCCCTAATTGCAGAAGGGGAGCAGGAAACACAGCCAAGCCCCCTCATTAGTGCACTGCTTTCCTGCTTGGAGCCACCACAGAACTTGGACAGGCCAGCATTGTTTGCAATGGCACACACAGCTGGAGCTCAGACAGACCTCATTAGGCATTGACAAACCTGCCTTTAGAGCTGAAAGTGAAGCTCAAACACTAAAGCAGCAGCAGAAATGCATCTTCAGACACTCTGGTCAAATTCTCAATTTACCTAACATTTTAAATAGCTTTACAAGCATCCTACACAATGGCACTGTGAAGGATTTCTTGTGGACCTCCTGATTAGTTGAAACTTTCTTTATTATTTAGTAAAAGGTCCTGATGTTGGTTTTCCAGATTCTGCCACTGTAATTACAGATTGACATTGCTTACTGAGGTGCAGAAAGAGATGTGAAAGGGATATAACCAGACCGGGACTAACATGACACGTGCCACTTCAGATTTATACCCAGAAAGGATGCATCCCTGCATTCTTCTAAAAAAGCCTCAGTCTTTGCTTCAGAGGCATTTCTGAACATTTAGGTAAAGAAATGCTCTCTGCCCTTTTCTGCAGTGACTGAAGAACCTGCATGTTCTGAGCTGCAGAGTACACTGTTGAGGGCATCCCAGTTCCCATTTGACACACCAGCCCATACGCTGTTTGTGGCATCTTTAATTTTCCTCTTCCTATAACCATTGCAAAGGCAGGTTCCCTCCCATGCTTAACCTGACTTCCTTAGCAACTAAAAATTCCTCTCTGAATTGCAAGCAACTTGATATTTTACCTCTTTCTCCAGTTGTTTGACATTCTTCATGTGCCTTTGATATGAAACTGATCACTGTCTTCATGCTAGCAAGATTTAAAATAACACTTCTATTTAAACCTGTTACATCCTGCTCCTAAATAATGCTCTTCAGCAAGCAGCTTAGGACAGCAGATACAAGGCTAGACTTTCCTAGACAAAAATCAAATGGGTAAGTAAGAAAAAAAAGAGATGGAGAACAGTTATGTGGAAATCCCACAGCAATCAGAAAGTTCCTTGCATCAGGGTATCATATTTTTACCAACAATAAAATGTCAAAGAAATAAAATAAATTTCTGTATCTGCAGTTTGTGCTCCAAATGTGTATAAAAGAACCTTTTCTTCATTTTCCTATACCCACATCTGTAGAGATGAGGGAAGAAATCAGATGTATCTATTCACTCATAACTAGCTGAGCATCCACATTCTTGGTTACACATCCATCAGTGCCAGTATTTTCATACCCTAGTTGATTAGCCAGCACTACATTATGTTGAAGGAAATACTGCTTCCCTGAAAATGGCTATTTGAATTTAATGGTAACTGTTTTATATCCCAGGGGTATTATCACTATTGCAGTCAGATTTCTGCAATTAATTAGTTCATTGTCTGCCCTTGATGATGAGAAGGTGCTTCTCCATGGCAACATTGATTTGTGAAGTTTAGTTTCAGAAAGAGAAGAAACCCACAAACCCTCAGATTCCAGCTACACCAGCAGCGAGAGCGCTCAGGCTGCAAATCCTATGAGACAGGAGCTGCTTATTCAATTTGTGCTGTGCTTCAGTGCTTGGCAGCCTGAGCACTGCCCAGTGACTCGCTGGCCCTCTGCTAGGGGCTTGCAGCTCATTAGTGTTGACTCATTATTTCAGACATGTGAGAAAGCCAGCCAACAGTAAGGGACAGAACATAGTGGGTTCCATCCTCATCTAAGCCACTGAGCTACTGGGGAAGGGCCATTTATTTCTTGCCCCTTCACAGGAGGACTTGTTTTAAAATGCTCCCATTGTTTGGCTTTACCACGCCCCTGACATCTAATACTTTGCAGTAATAATAAGAAATAGCACCTAGGCTTTAGACTGTTTTCTATGTTGCAAGATCCTAAGACAGTCTGTACACTTGGTGAAATACCCTCAAGACATCTAATAACTGTTCCAGCACTTAAATCCTCTGAGTTGCATAACAATAAAGGCTTAGCAGACATCAAAAGCTGCCACAAAGCATTAAACTCACACAGCAAAATCAGACAGAATTACCATGACTCTACCTGGGTTGCAAAGAGTTACTGATGCTGAAAAAGTCAAAAGTTGCAAATACTTCCTCATTACTTCAATAAATTGGAGACCTATTGCTATTTTGTAAGAAGACACAAAACCTCAGGAGAATTAATAATATGAGAATATGAACTATGGAGTCAAAAAAGCTAATCCCAAATTTTCATTTTCCATACAATTCCATTGTATGTGGTTGCTAAACTTCAGGATTAATAATGGCTACTCTGTTCTAATCTGCCTCTGAACATCCCCTACTGAAGATTTTCTGTTTTGAAAAATTAACTGGAGCAGGGACAAAAGCTTTGCTTTCTGTCTGCCAAGTAGCTTAATGAAGGTGGTTAAATTCTCTTGCCTGTATAGCAAACACACCATTATTTGTACAAAATAACAAATCCCCACCAGAATAAACCTTCCCATTTCAAGAGTGCTCCTTGTGGCTCATCTTCTGCCCCTGCCAAGGGGAGCCACAGGAACCTCACGGTGCCTGGAAGCACTGGCTAACCCCCGGATCTTCACTGGATGTACCCCTACTGTGAAAAATTCTGGAAGTGGGGAGGGTCATTCAGACCCCCTGTGCACTGTTGACAGCAGGACCTTGCAAGTGAGTTAACCAACACTGTTTCAGAACCTGCTGTATGCTCTTGGAATCTCCTTCAAAGAGACCATTGCTGTTAGAACCACCAGCTTCCCATCCCCGTTGTTGGTGAACAAAATATCTATATAGAACCATGATCTATTCCAAATACAAAGCCATCCAGGCTTTAAAAGCAGCACAAATCACTGAGTAAGCCCCTTGCAGAAGGTGCCCTGCAGGCCACAGAAGAATGTTGGGTAGGGGCAAACAGACAATTACAGCTCCAGCTATGCCTGATTTAAGGCGCTCTACTGAACCAGCAGATTAGCAGACAACGACACGAGCAAGGCCCAGAGAGCTCACAGCACTAATTGGTAGGATTTCAAGTGCACTACAACTCTGCTCTGCAGGACTTCCTGGCCACTCTGATGGAATTAATTTCATCCTAATGCCTCGTTGTTCATATTAGGTATCCTCCTCCTCCAAATATAGCATTTCAAATACTTAAAGCCAGATTAATTACTCTCTCAGCCACTGGGAACACCTACAATGCCACCATATGTGGCAAAGGAAACCCCATGCAGCTAAAGAACCTCATACTGTTTCCCATGAGTCTGGATGGGGAAAAAAACCTCACCCTCTTCAGCATTTTAATAAATAACACTCACTAAAGCATGGATGCTATGTGTGAGATTTGATGGGGTATCTAGTATGAGATTTAAAAAACAAAGTTACAAGTGCTTATAACAAAGCAGGGCAGCCAAAGGCTCAGGAACTATTTGTCTTTTAGGGGGTTACTTGCAATAGTCTGGCGTTGCCAACTGAGAGCTGAACTTCCTTAACCTGGCCCTGTGAAGGGCAAGGGAGAAATACAGCTACTGGCTACAGAGGCCATAACAACAGGAAAGAAGAATTCATCGTAAGGCCAAATAGTATGGATTTACCAAATACACCTGTAAGCTGGAAATCAGGATGTCCCAGCCAGCAGAGCCACCACACATTTAAACAGCCTTCCACAAAACAACAGATTTACACATGAAGCAATGCCAGTCAGTGAAAGTGAACATATGAGCAACATAGGGAAGTGACGGTAGGGAAGCATACGTTCACAGCCTAAGATATCCTTCTAGTCTTAGTTTTCAATTCTTAAATACTCCATATGTCCCAGCAGATTTACTGTGACATTTTTCACCTACCTTCCCCAGACACCAGTCTCAGAGCTCAAGCATTTAACAACAGGGAAGCAGTTCACTCTCTAGGCTTTTGATCTACCCTTCATCTTAACCAGAGAGGTAAAAGCATTTCTGCTCTCTGGGAAGCACAGCTACTACTTACTTAGGATTTCTACAGATAAAATATCTGGAACTACACAAAATTTTTCAAAGTCACAATAAGCACTTTGTAAGGCTGGAGAGGTACATAGTGCAACATCTGTTACACCAAAGCAACAAGTAGCCCATGTTCTCTCTGATTTCTTTTATAGCTTGGGCAATTCAGCAGCCATGCTTTCATTTGCTGCTGTCAGTTCAGACAGCTTTTGTCCCCAGGTTCATAAACGTTACCTAAGTGAGTTTCCAACATAAGTCCCCTTGGATGTTTAACTAGCAATTGTCCCTCCTTCCCTGTTCATCACATCATTCAGAAGCTTGTTTGCACTGTCACTTTCAGGCAGTCTTAGTAAAGTCTGGGAACAGCCATCTTCCACAGCTAGCACTACAATTGGGATGAATACATCTCCTTAGGCTGAGCCACTCACCCAAAGTAGCAAACTGCACCTTTTACTCTTTCCTTGCTGGTCAAAACTCATGTTTTCAGAAACTGCAGAATGGATCAACAGTTAAGAAAAAAATAAAAAGCACAGTTTAAAATTTTACACTTTTGTAGTGGACCATTCCTCCCCCATGACATAATGATTTATGAAGCCAAATAATATAATAATATACATTTTGTTCCCCAACTCCATCATACTGCTTTCAGGGTTTGTTTCCTGGGACTTGGGGTGTGTATAAACCACATTGATATTTGGTCTTTTTTTTTTTTTTACTAGACTTTCCAAGAGGTAAATCAGTCTTTATTCTTTATTCTGAGAAATAGTGAGCTGTGTTCACTCATAACCCTTCGACTTCCTTTTCCATAAACCCTGAATCTGGGTGTTGCAGTGACTCTGAGAGCAAAATCCACTGGTGACTTAACTTAAACCTATAAGACTTAAGACTATATCCAAGTTCTGCCAATAGAGAAGGATACGTACAGGACAACAGAACTCACTGGATCAGGCTGCTTTGCCTTTCAAGTACCTCCACTTTCCAGATCTGAGCACAATAATCAGGCAGATTCAGGGATAGTACTGTGAAAGATGATTTTATTGTACAAGGAGTTTAATAAGCCTGCAAGTCAGAGCCAGCTTCCTGAACACCAGGAAAAGATGGCTGCAATGTCTAAGTTACAAATTAATTACCCAAGACATGTGAGAAAGGTAAAAGATCTGTTATACTCTTCAATACATATATTCACTAGAAGCTATCCCAGTTATGAAGCTACATGTTGCAATAAGCCAAGCTATGTGATCATTTGCTAAAGTGATTCTGTTCCTACAATAGAATTATAAAGAAATAGGGGCAATAAATGACGTCATTGCTCCTTTTTCTATCTACAAATAGTGATTTATTTTTATTGTTTTGAAACACAATATTTTTATTGTATTGAAATACAGTCTCCAGAGCAAGTCTCTGGAGATATTTAAGTAATATTAAAGGCACTATAAGAGACCAAGCTTGTAGTGCACTTACACCTACCACAACTGCTGTGCTGCTGATAACCTTTGAATCATTACCATGGCAGCAAAGTGTGAACCATTCCCCCTGCAGTGCGACAAGTAAACCACAAACCCACAGTGTGATCAAGCACACAAAGAAAATTTTCCCTTTATAAGAGAGTCAACATTTTTATCAATGTTGAAGTTCAGTGACCACTACCCATCAAAACTATTACGCACAGCACACATGTATCAAACCAGGTGTACGGCAGGATTCAGTTCCTGTCATAGAAGGAACTGAATACAGAAGGTGGATCCATACAATAAAAAGATGCAGGAACTGCGAAAGCACAGAGCAAGTGTTGCCCTCTGCAGGAAAACATCTGGGTGCACTGGTGAACTCCACCTTGCAGCAGTGTGCCCTGGTCAGCAGGCCAAAGAAAAATGCCAGTTCCACTCTCTGTGAAGTGCAGAGATAGAGCTCGTGGAGCACTCTGTCTATCTCAGCCCTTCCAACACAAGACAGAAATTGGCAAGCCTCTTGTAGTGACGATAGGCGACAAAAAATCTCAGACTTCCAAAATGAAGCAAGCATGCAGTTGAAGCTAAAGTAGGACACTTTCTTTTCAGAAAACCTTCTCACTTGTACATTCACATGATCAGTTCAGTATCGGGAGGCTATTCTGGCACCATATATGATTCTATCTGAGAAAAGCATCCCACCAGTATCTCCTGTGTTCACTAAGATGATCATCATTATATTTTAAGAAATTCCTTAAGCACTCCTTAAGCATCTTTAGTTATTTGGAACTGCAAGCAACTCCAAAAGCAGTAGTGCCTTAATTGCACTCACACTCCATATGGTTTAGCTTCAAAGGCACAGGAGCAGCCTGCCAGGGCTGACAGCTCATTCTGGCATTCAGCAGGGATGTGTGGGGTGCACAGGGCACGTTCTGTGTGGCTCACACTGGTGACACACTAACCAAAATCACCTGCTAAGCCATCAGCTTCAGACAGAGCCACTGTGCTGTCTCACAGTTTCTATACCTGTGACAGACCACAGCACACCAAGGAGCACATTTCTGGGCACAAAGAGTCCCTTGCAGTACCTTTTGCAGCTGCTGAAGGTGTCTCATCCTGATGTAAAAGGATTTTCTTTCTTCAGGTCACTCTTGCATCCCAAGATGCACTCACACAAACGGGGACAAGTGGCATTATTGACAAATATGTAATTAAAGGGAGATCTATTCTCTGGCTAGACTGTAACTTTCATTTACCAAAAAAAAACCCAATGGAAAATTTCAGGAAAAAACCCCTTAATTATTAGGAAATATTATAGCTGAATAAATTTCTGAGACACAGCTATTAAGAAATAAACCTATAACTTACTTGTGTAGACAGTGGATTTTTCCTGGTAATCTGATACGTAGAATTTGCAGAAGACTGCAAAATGCAACAAGGTTTCACTTCACAATTAAACTACACATCTCCAGATTTCACAACGGCTGAATGAAAGTGTAGGTATTCTTGAAAAATTTCAGTATCAGCTCAAGTCAGAATTTCATCTATGTTTTTTCCAGAGTTTGCAATTTGGGAAACAAAGACGTGTTTCAGTTTCGACTAAGCAACTTCACTGTACAGTGCTCTCTCAAATAGGAAAAAGCAGGAAAAAGCGATGTTTCAAAAGAGAAAATTCACTTGAAGGGGCACAGCACCATTGTATCATGAGGGTCACATCATTTTATATTCCTCTGTATGTTCCAGCTGACTGCACAAATGTTAAGCTGCAGAATAATTACTCCAAGCAATCACAGACCTAATGAGGGCAGCAGCACTGACCACCTACCTGGCAGTAACCACCAGCTTTCTTTGGTAACCAACTGTACAGGCCTAAGGGGAAGCACAATCACTTTATCCTGACATTTATTGTTTTAATTGAAGATACATAAAACCTATTACAGGCAGCCCCATGTGTTCACTGAACATATTTTTTGAACAAGAAGCATTTCAATAACAGCAGAGCAATTCATAGAGGGAGACACACAAAAAGGTACCTTTGATGCTTTTTATCTAAAAAAAGACTTCAGTTTGGGCACTTGCCCAAGGCAGAGGAGATCCAAAGAGCCGCACAAGCAGCTCATCTGTATTAATGTACCAATGGCTCAGAGTTAAATACATTTTACATCTAGGTTGAACTCCATCTTTATCCCTTCACAAGCTGACTTCAAATGGTGACTTTCTGGAATTTCAGCCTTATGGAAGAGCTGTCCCTGCTAGCCTGAGTCTGTGTAAATATCCAAAATGCCTTAGTCTTCTGGATTCACAAAACCAGTGTATGCTTATCCTGGTATTAGAGCCAAATATGCACGAAAAGAAAATATCGGAGACACAACATTATTCTTTTACTTTATTTACAGGAACATTCAGTTTTGAAGACAGTTATTTGACAGTTTTCAAAGTATTCAAGAACATTTCTAGTGAAGACAGCCTAATTATATTTTAATTATTTCCTGTTGCTAATCAGGGTGAGATACAAGCTCTTAATACAACAGAAGCTATCTTGAGATAGAGTGAGTGCTATCCAGATGCACAGTAGTCCACAACAATCACCATTCCCTTCAGCCTTATTTGTTTAGTGCTCCAGTAAACAAGTGGGACTTCAGGGGCAGCCCTTAAAATGGTCTTTTGGCACTTGGGTGGTAGCATATACCAGCATCCAGTTTGGTATTTTTTTTAATGTGGGATCCCCCCCCCACAACTCTTTTCAGTTTCATCTTCAAAAATGTCAGGTATGTAAGTCTAAATTAACTGTAGTTCAAAACAAAAAACATGTGCTAAATGCACAGACTTACAGAAAACAGAAAGCTCAGTAAAAAGATTTCAGATTCCAAGTCAGAAATGGAAGGGGACAGGTTAATCAAAAGCCCCAAATAGCGAGGTATCGTTTAGAACTTGTTAATTTTGCCAGGCAAGCACGACCAACAATGACCTTGTATTTCAAAATTAAATTTCCATCTCCAAGTAAACAAAGCAATGCTGAGTTAAATGCAGAGAAACAGCAAACCTATCTTTGTAAGAGGAAGTAGTTAAATAGGCTTTGGAAGAAATATGAAAAATACTTAGATTTCCTAGAAAATTCCAAAATTCCAGTTATAAAAGCCAGCAAACATTTGCTGTTGGAGTGTGCTACTATTGATACAATTAAACTTGTAAGAAATGCCAAGATGGAGTTTGTGACAGGGAACAGACGGTTTCCTGAACTGCATCAATCAACATGCATCTCATCATATACATATTTTGTGTAGGAACCTTACAAGAATTTTCTTCTGCTTATTTCCCTGAATCTTTAAAAAAAAAAGTATTACTGTGTGACATCAATGAAATACTTTTATTTGCATAAGCAGCAATTTGGCCAGCTGGAATTAGGGGAAGTTCAATGTAATTTAAAAAACTTTCCTCCCAGCTTTTTGCAAGGTTGGGCATCTCTATAGCTTGGCATGTAATGGTAAATGCCCAGCTTGTCTGACTTTTTTCTAAAGTATCAGTGAGCTCCCATGGAAACTGCTTAAGCATAGCCCTTAACATGCTCATTTGAGATTCAAGTTTACTTGTGTATCACCTCAGTGGGGCTTTTTCCCCTCTTTACCAAATGTCTACTCAGGAACTGGAAGACATGAATTGTATGTGATCAAATTAAGATGCCATCTGCCTATGAACATTATGCTGTGAGCTGTAATCAAACATAAACAGCAGAAAAAAAAGCACTACCACCTCTATGACTCCGTGGGATTTCCTAAGGAAGCTCTTCCTTTTAATGCATGTCAGGACTGTTTCACATAGTACTTGTCAAATGGTGTTGGAGAAGGTCCAAAGCAGCTCCAAATATTTCAGGGCATCTTTTAGACTGCTACTTCATAATCATACCATGGTCTGCCATAGTTTGTCTAAGTCACCATCTCAGAAGCTCACCAACATCAGCTCCTTTTACTCTAGAACATTAGGAATTAAAAAAAAAAATCCCAAAATAATGCTAAAAGTGTCAGGAGAGGAGACAGGGCAAGGGGAGGCAGAAAGCAGTCCAGAGTTAAATCCAACTGCTGATGTAAAGAGAAGCCCTTCTGCTGAGGTTCCCAGGCAGCCTCACAGACAGGGCAAGTGGGAGGGAAAGTCAAAGGTGCAGTGAGCACGTGCAGCATTCAGTCATCTCCATCGTGCATTCCCAGCTTTGTCTTTAGACACAGAAGGCTGATGGCTTTTCCAAGCAAAGGCCTGCAAAACTCTGAATTGTCTTCTGTCTTCCAGTGTTCTTGCAGGAGGAAGACTTATCTGAATTCAAGCTGAAGCTTCCGTTACAAGAGAAGCCAATGACACTACTTGCTGTGGCTATTCAGTTGTAGTTGGTTGTTTTCTGCTTTCAGCTGAGACTTTGTATTCTGGGTTGTTGACAGCAGCTTCTTACACCCTCCCCCTCCCTCAGCATTCTTTAAAAGAACAGATTTTCTTAATTATATTTTCTTCAGTTAAAAAGACTGAATTATCTCCCAATACAGTAACTCAAACTACTTACTGTATAATCAATGCTTTTAGATACAAGTAGTCACTGGGCATTTTATTTCACATAGATGGGGTCAATTACACTTGCTGTGCAAATCACGCACTTGAGTGTGACACCAGAAAGTCTATCTTTGGCTTTCTAGATGAATCTTTGGCTTGACTAGGGTACAGCAATGTGGCTAATTAATCTGTATACAGATCCCATGTTAAGCAGATGGTGAAAATTGGATGTGATTTCATAGTAACACATTTGAAAGTGACAATTCTGAATCTCTCACTTTGTCTCCAAACTGGCTTTGTGATAACCTACTATAACCTGCAACAATCAGCTAAATAGCATCAACATCCAGATTCTTCCTGCTATTAGGACACATCCAAAACTGAGGAGTTTCTAGACAGTAGTTACCTTTGGCTCATTTAAAACTGTTTCAGAAAACAGAGAGTCACTGCTTTGACAGAGAACAATATTTTTCTGTTTGTTTGCTGATTCCTAGCCCTACTATTACGTTATCATTACACTACAATTTATTACGCTATATTATCACCGGCTATCCTGTGTCAAGAAGACAGGAAGTAGTCTAAATGTCACCTTTCTGTATAAGCAGGAACTGTTTTCTCCAAGCTCCATCCATGTTTGCCTTTTTTCTTGGTTACTCTCTATCAGACATCACCTGAAAGTCAGGTGATTCAACCATCTGCAATGTCACATCATTCTAATTTGTCCCGCTATGATAAGAATACCTGATGTTAACAAGTTACCCATTTTCCACTTTGAAGATTTCTTGGAGTTAAACACAGACACACCACATCCCTCAAGCTGTTACAAAACATGAAAGAGGAGAAAAATAATTCAGCAAAACTGAATCTCAACCATTTCCATATAGAGTTGAAAATTAACTAACACTGTCCCAAGAAGCCAGAGCAGAAAGATAAGAGACAAACATGGAACGAAACAGAACTTACTCTCCATCTTAGAACGACATCTATTTTTTTGTTAATAAAGCCCTAACTAGGTGTATTAGTGAGAAATAACTGCGCCAAGAATATAAGAATGGAAGAGGCTAGGGAAGAGACTGCTACCTCTCCCAGCTGGAAAAAAGAGAGATATGAGATCACTGAACAAAGAAAAAACCATATGGACATAGAAGGTAGAGAGAAGGGACAGAAGACAGACAACCTACCAAATTAACAGAAACAAGCAGGCAATTTTAAGATGCCTGACAACTTTTTAATGTGAAATACTTTCATTACTAATCCTCAATGGAACTGAATGAAACGCATTATGAAAGAACAGAGGCAAGGAGGAGAACTTGCAAGTTCTGGTTTACACCATTGAGTGTACAAAGTCAGAGGACACCAGGGGCTTTGCTGGCTAACCGAGTAACAATCCTACAGTGAGAAATTCTGGAAAAACGTATTCTGTCCACACAAACCTTGGTAATGGCCACACCAATTCCAGAAAATTAGACCACTCAATTTTGTTACATGCAGTAGATACATCTGTGCCACATGACTTAAGTTGTGAAGTTCACCTAGGAAGAACTAAGGGCAGGGGGAAGTGTAAAGCAGATGGCTTGACTTCTTAGTTAAAGCTAGTAGAACTCTTAAGGACCAATCTTATAGTAGTCATATTTAAAACTTCTTGAAGAACCAACACAAAACATATCCAAACAGGTGAGACATTTTGCCTTGCCCAATATTTGGTTTTATTGCCACTAATGTAGGGTCATTAGAAGTATTTATGGCCACAGGAAATTGATCCAGATTAAAGTAAGCAACACACTGAGATGTCACACGCATTACTAACAAAGAACTGCACTCTGAAACAGTGTGTTCCTTCCTCTGGCCACCCCTTAAGCCTTTTGTCCATTTGCTTAGCCTAGCTAGATAAACCAATCCACATTTGATGCTATCCATCAATCTCAATTTTAAAGCTAATACAAAGACATTTTATTTGCCCATAGCCATTTCTCTCTTACCTCTCAATTCATGTCAAGGAAGCAAAGAACTTTGTTAATTGAGGGATTAAAGTCAGGCTCCTTCAATTTTTATGTTTAATAGGAGCAATCATGTCAGTGGCTGAAGTCTGGTCTTCAAAGAGCCAGGTTAGTCAAACATGTGACAGATATCCAACTGCACTACTTGACAATGAATTAAGCTTTTATCACAAATAGTGCCTGAAAGCAATTATTCCCAAGTTACGATGGCAGTTCAGAAAAGCAACGTATATCTCTGAATTCTTATTCTTGTGAGTACAAAACACTATGGCGACAGTAAAGACCCCACCTGGACAACTGTCTAGCTCTCCACTGACCAGCCAAGAGGCAAGGGGCAGGGCTGGAGCATCTTCTGTTGGTACACTGCTACACTGCACACAACCTCCTACTGCATACAGCCATACATCAGCAGGGAATGTCTAATTTTCTGGAGTTTGTTATAAGTTGATCTGGGCAAAAAATACTGGCCCAAAATATTTTGCTATCAAGGAATGGAGCTGTTCAACCACAGAATATCCAAAGTCATACAGAGGACTGTAAGACTTCTTAATAGGACAGGCAAGATGAAGTGTCAGGGAAACTGAACTTCCAGGCACACCTTCCTAGGAGCAGGATCTAATGTGGCAACACTAGCAGAAGTAATAATTCAGAGAGCCAAAACAGTAATAAACAAATAAATCCAACATTGGGAAAAGGACAAAAAAAAAAAAAAAGACAGTGGAATCAGTGGAATCTTTTATGATACTTCTTAAACTTCTTTCTCTGACAATCAGTATTAGAGAAGTTATTTCCTGTAAATCTCTTTTAGATAATAAATCTAATTTAATCTTAGTACACTTCAGATTGGAATATAATAAATCTGTGGCTAAACTCAGTCAAATTGAAATGCTGTTTTAATATATTTAGCACACTCTATGCATTCTATGCGTAGCCCTGCACAGATACGCAAATTTATCTCAGTTGACGAGGAAGCTGGAGTCTGCTTTATTTCCAGCTTGGTCTCAAAATAGTGAGGTAAATGCTGATTTACAGTCTTGACTACTAGTCCCACAAAGGGGTAGAAGAGTCACAGTTTGACTTGTAGGCTTTTACATAGAATTTATTTTCCAGTGACAATTGAAGGTTCTAGATTTAGATATAGCATAAAAGCAAAACTAAGATCACAAAATAAGTATAGAAAAAATTTCACTGTGGGATTATCAGTGCACATTAAAATGCTAAACACATTCTACTTAGGTTTCTCATATTGTTTAAATAATTACTTGTAAGATTCATAACGTATTTTTTGTGCATTTGCAATATAATTCAGCTAAAGGTATTAAGCTATTCACCAAGAACCTTTGTCATACCTTTCAATAAATGCAGAAATATCACAACTTTACCTTCTTTCAGAAAGTCAAACCCAGTTGCCCAATACTCTGGACATGTACCACAAGTGGACAAAAAACCCCAGGCCACCTCCCACAGGGCAGTCAAGCAGGAAACTACACAGACATTTCTTTTTCCACCTGGAGCTTTACCCGTCCTCGTCAGCAACGTCTGAAGTGGCCCAAGTTGTCAAAACAATTTAGTCTGCTCTGCAGCTACTTGTTGGTACAGCACTCACTCAGCCTTCACACAACACAGTGGTTCAGATAGAGTACTTTCAGGTTTGTGGCATTAAAAAGTTCTGTAATAAATTTCAGTCACCTATATAACAACATAGCACCTGAACTTGTGTCCCTCAGAGGACAAAAGAGCAGTAACATTTGCCAGAAAGAAGGCAAACTACATAAGTTAGAAGGTGAAAAGTTTCCCATTGCTCTTCATGAATTATAACACTTTTTTTATTGTGCTTTCCTTGAGCTTAATATACAATACATTAGATCATCTGTGACTGAACAGAGGGAGTCCTTTAATAATATCTTATTGTTTCCTTACTTTTAGTATTACAATTTCTCAATTTTCATTTGTATTGTATCCACAATCATTTTGGACATACTCCAAACATTAAATCTTATACTTTTTATAATTAGACTACCTTGTAGAATTTAGAGATACTTGGGCAGAGGACAATTTACATTTACCAATGCTAGAGAAGTGAATTACTAATCTTCCCCTCCTGCTCTACCTTCCTCACCAGTGATCCTGGGTGTTCAGTTCACCTAAGTGCTGGATTTTCACACAGTATGCTTCCTATTACATAAGATGAAAGTTGAAAGTATTTCAGCATGCAATACCACAATATCCCAAAGTGGTAGTGTTAGGAAAAAAACCATGCTCTGCATATACAGAAGAAACATAACACCAACGGAAGAAACATAACAATAAAAAAGTAGATGCATTTTACCAGTCTTTCCACTTTAAGCAATGTTAAATCTACACAACAGAAGAAAAATTTATATTTTGAATATTTTTATTCCAATCAAATTACAAATACAAGCATTTGAAAATGTACAAAAATAAAAAAGACATTTTCTACATCTTAAAAAAGCAGATCAAACTTACTTCTATATGTACAATCCTTTTGGTGAGAAAGCCTAATCAGCAGACATTTTTTCTGTTCTCTTCTGAGCATTCTGTGACATATCCTCTCCTCCCAAATCCAGCCACACTTAAAACTAAAAGCAACATTTCAAAAACCTAATACACTGAATGTCCCTGAACAGATTACAAAGAAACCATTTCTCACAGGTAATAAACCTGTAGGTGATAATCTATTTCCCTAATGACTTTAAGGCAAATTACATCCGGATGGGTAGTTTACGAATCAAGCTTTCTGTAGTTTGTTGATATGTAAAACTTACGAATCAAGCTTTCTGTAGTTTGTTGATATGTAAAACTTGGACAACACAGTTGGATTACATTTTGATTTTTTAAGCTATTTTCAATTAACAATTTAAAAAAAACAACTATAGCTTTGTTGATAGCATTCTTCCTTCCTCCAAAATTTTAACTCTTCTAAAAAAAAAAAAAAGAAAGTATTTGCAAGTAATTATAAAAAGCAGTAGAAGAGGTCTGAATTCAAAGTAATTGTTTTTTTGCAAAAGGGATTGAAATGATCATCTGCTCAATACCACATTGTACTAATGAATGCAGAGGAAGCACTGCCACAGCAACAGTTTTGAACAACTCTATAATGTCTCTTCAAATATTTTTGGTCTCAAGTTTTCCTCAGTAATATTGATTAAATTATCTTAAGCAGTATAGTTCATCTCCATGTTCTGTCATTCATTTGGCCAAGACACTGTTTTCTTTCAATGTTCTGACAGCTGATGCATTTTGGAGCTGCAGTAATCTAAGGATAGGTGAGGCAATGCTCATGTAAAGAGGTAGCTACTTAAACTAACATTATGGAAAAACATTTTTTGGGGACACAAGCCCTTCTTTATGTCTCAAATACAGCAGGAAACTTTAAAATTGGAAACAGTTGCTCAATTTACATGAATGTGTCCAGTTTCTAAGAGAAAAGCAAGGTGCCAATGCTTCAAAGATCGCTCCCAAGAAGCAGGTTCTGTCCAACCGTTCTTTTTGCCATTCCTTCAGCTGTCAGCTTCAACCACATCATTTAACAGAAAGCTGCTTAGCAGAACAACAACTAATACCTACTTCTACAGTGTACAAAATACAGGCACCCAAGCCATAATCTTCTAGCTGCTACCTGTAACAAACTAGAAGCACTTAATTTACCTGGCCCTACTGTGGACAGGGATCTCATTAGCTTGTACTGTGATGGAGATGAATGCAGGTTAAATACAGATTTAACAATGGCCCCTTGCCTGCAGCACACTCACCTACGCTAGCTTTCAATTCTGCTGCTTCTACGGCTTGACTCTTGCCTCTAAAAAAATCCAATCATCTGCAGAGAAACACATTAATATCCCAGAAGTAATGTTCAGTTCTGTACAACAGGTAGTTCAGCATGACACAGGCATTCTTAAAATGTTATACTTCATGTCATCTGACTGAAAATCATAATTCTGTACTTACGTGCATACTTACTTAGAGAATACTCAAGTCTGTTAAGTTTCTCTAGCAAATTTTAGAGACAACCCATTTTTCTACCATCTTAAAAGATTGTCCTATGAGCTCATTTCACTACTAACACATTATATACATATTTTTTACTTGCTAAATATTTACTTTTTAGTTCACAGGAAAACTTATTTTTCTTGAAAGATCCAGAGCACATCTTTTAAGCATTACCACAGTCACAAAAAATTCATGTGGGATACTGTTAGCACTGGTAACATCAGGACATTCTCCAGTTACTTCACACTACTGGTTAAGATTAAAGGACAGTGCTGACAAGCATTTGAAGTTGACTGAAGCTTTTCTTTTCTTGCTAAGACATAAGAACATATCACAGGCAGTTTTGTTGCAAACTGAGAAAAAAACAAGGAATGTATTTATTACCAAGGAAAATAATCTGCAGCATCTAAAACAGAAGTCATACTTGGGAAAACAGCTAAATAGCAGTTTAAGGGTAAGATGTAGCTTCACAAAAGACACTTACAGAAAGTTCTGTCTGCCTAGTCATCTACCTCCTTCAACCAAGTTTCATGTAGACCTAACTGTAAAACCAAAGCCAGCAACAGGCAGAATCAACAGACAATAAAAAGCCTTTGATGAAAGGCAATTGCTTCACTTTTAACAAGGTGGAAAGACAAACAATGTAGTTTATGGACCAGCCAGTCAGTATTTGAGAGGTAGCCTAGTTGTTCATTTGACAGAGAGGTAGAGCTGGTTGAGAAATCAATAACTAAAGCCAGTCAAAATAATATCCTAAGTTTTCTAAGATGTCTCAGGCTGAGACTGCTAACGTCACAAGGGATTCAGTTGTCTTGCTCATGTTTATTCACTTTCATATGGGTAAGGTTATTGTAAAATATTCAGAGAGAATGCTCCCAGAGATAGCCAATGAAAAAGCTTAACTACATTTTGGTATGTGCCAACCAATTAATACAGGTTACACATATTATGACTGTGAAGATTAATAAAGTGAAGTGGCTCTCCTCATTTGGCAGATTAATATTACAAAAAAAAAAACAACATACCAAAGACTAGAGGCAAGTTTTAAATTCCATATGGTTTACCTATATAAAATTCCCCATACATTTTTTTTCACACATTCAAAAAAACCCAATTATGTTAGAGATGAAAGCTGAAAAGACATGAGGGTCATACATTAAACAGGTAATAAAACCCTTATTAAAGACATCTAGGTACAGAATCATACATAATGCTCCCTTGGATTGATGTAGGCTCTTCCAGGTCCTGAGTTTTGTGGGTATCTGTTGCTCCAATTTTTGTAGTAAGTTTGCTGATGAACAGGATACATAGGCTGAAGACCCTGTTGTTCCTGTGGCTCTTCAGCCCCACAAGTAAGTTGCCTTTCATTCACAGCTTTCTAAACACACACAAGCAGTAATAAGTTTCATAGTTCATGTACAGAACCTGCAATTCCTATTCTTGGTAAAGCTTTAAGCAAAATCAAACACACATGATCTCCAAGACAATCCTACGAATAAAGAAACAGGAACTCAAAAATTTCACTAACAGACAGAGTTAACCTCAAATGTTTGTTTCAAATGAATTTGGACTCTAAAGCTCAATAAATCTAAAGAACAAATCACCAACTAAAAAAATGTCTGTCAACACTCCTCTGCTTTATGTTACTCATCAAGACATCAAAGCTGGAGTGTTTAAGTATTTAAATAAGTCAGTAAAATAGTATAGGATATTAAAACGGTACTGCCACTTTTCACTTAACTCACGCCATCTAACAGTTATTGACCAGGATGGACAAATATTTTTTGTTAATGAAAACCAACATTATAAGTTTATTTTATGGAATAAGATAAAATCAAAGCTTCAATCAGGAATGCAAGCCATCTTATTATTTACCATGTGCTGCAAGTTTCCAGCATCTCTCTCTCTGTACTGGCTCTGCAAAGCAAAATGTTCTTTCTGAAAGAAGAAAAGTTACAGGGGAAATAAGTCAAGATTCAAAACTGCAGAACAGTTTTGGTTAATACAAAAAACACCAGTCATCCCAAAATACACTCTGCCTTCAGAAGTGTCTTAACTTGTTATCATTTAGAATCCTTCCTACAATCCAATGGCTGGTGGAAAAAAGATGAGGCTCAGTCAGGGTCACCTGTCCCAGCTATGTTCCCTCATCCAATATCTTGCCTCCCTCCCAGTCTCCAGTGTACACCCCAAGCCCATCTGCTGGTAGGGCAGTACAAGAAGCAGAGTAAGTCCCAATGCTGTCCAACAATAAAAAACATCCCTGAGTTATCAACACTATTTTCAGCACAAATCCCAGACATGGCCCCATACCAGCTACTGCAAAGAAAATTAGCTCCAGCCCAGCCAAACTACCCACTGCAAGAGATGAGGTTCAAGATCATCTAAGGAATCTGGAGGTGAACAAGTTCATGAAACCTGATGAAATACATTTGCAAGTTCTGAAGACACCTTCACAGGAAGTGACTAACTCACTATCCACCCTATATTAGAAGTAGTGCTAGGACCGTGGTTTCCACAGGCTGGGAAAGGGGAAATAAGGCCCCCACGTCTAAAAATGGAAGTTAAGATGACCTGAGGATGTACAGGTCAGTCACACTTCAGTGCCGAGCAAGCTGAAGGAGTAGTCTCCTGGAAACTATGCTAAGGCGTATGGAAAATAAGGAGGTGGTTGGTGACCATCAACATGGTTTCACTAAGGGCAAATTGAGCCTGACAAGTTTAGTGGCTGTCTATGACAGGATCATAGTGCTGGTGGAAAAAAAAAAAGAGCAACAGATGTCACCTACCTGGACTTGTGCAAAGCATTTGATGCTGTCTCACATGACATCCTTATCTCTAAACTGAGGAGACATGGATTTGATGGGTGGACTACTCAGTGGATAAAAAACTGACTGGATGGTCACACTTAAAGAGATGGCTCATCAGGGGCTCAAAGTCCAAGCAAGAACCAGTGACAAGCATCATTCCTCAGGAGTCTGTATCAGGACCAGTACTGTTTAACATCTTTTTGGCAATGTGACAGTGGGATCAAGGTACCCTCAGCGAGTTTGCCAATTACACCAAGCTGTGTGGTGTGATGACACACTGGAGACAAAGGGATGGCCTCCAGAGGGACTTGGCAGGCTTGAAAGGTGGCTTTGTGTGAACCTCGTGAAGTTCAACAAGACCAAGAAAAAAGTCCTGCACCTGGGTCAGGGCAACCATAAACACAAACACAGGCTGGGCAGAGAAGTGACTGAGAGCAGCCCTGAGGAGGAGGACTTGGGAATGTCAGTGGATGAGAAGTTACTTCACGCAGAAGCATTGAAATCTCCCTTCCTTCACATTTATTTTTTTCTTCACCATTATGATTAGAAAAAATTCATTTGTGAAATGGGCTGTTTCCAAATACCCAGTAAATCACCAACTGCCTGAGTTAATGGCCGATCTAAATCACACCAAGTAATGCCATCTAAGAATTATGATTTAGGGCACAGTTTGTACTGTAGCGTCATCACTCCTAATGAAGTTCTTCTTTTATGCCACACTTAGTATAGGACCATAGTAGGCTAAAGCAACATCTTTGCACAATTGTATATATTTTTTGTTTCGCAGTTCCTTCTTTTCCCAACAGTCTCATAGCGGTAGTAACAACACAAAGTAGGCTAGTTTGCTGATCTTTGTGCAGAAGTCCCTCCGTAACAAGTATTCATACAGGTAGGTAACTTTTACAGTAGTCATACATCCATATTCTTACCTCCAAGAATTATTTTGAAGAGAACCCAATCTCAGTAATATTTCGTTTCCTCTTTCCCCTGAACTTTTTATCTTTCCACAATTGCTTAGTAAAGTTTTGAAGAAATTTTGGTTAAGTTTTAATATCACCCCCAAATGCATTGTAAAATTACTTTAAAAATCATCTAATATTTCCTAAACTTCTCCACTCTTCCATGGTGCGATGGTTATTTTTCACCATCTTTACAGGTCTATTATTCCAACTTTAGTTTATCAAACTTTTTGTCTTGTAAATCCATTTCAAAGTGTCCCCTCCTGCCCCTAAAGTCACCATGCTTTTGCCTTTCGAGTCCTAAAATGCAGTCTGCACTTCTGAGAATATGTGCTTTACCACTTAGCAGGTAGCATTGCTCTTTCATATCTGAGCTAAGAACATGAGTTCACCACACAAGGAGGCAAAACACACATGGGGAACAAAACCAGTCCCATCTCCACCAAAAGCTAATGTTCTTTAAACAAAAAACAAAACAACAAAAAAATCTGCTTGCTTGAGAAATTCTACCAACAATGGATATGGACATGATTCAGAGACACACTGGAAACTAGAATAGCAAATTCCAGTTGGTTATTCAATTAAAACTGTAAGTCAAAGGAAATCTTCTCACATGGCATGAAAAGACAACATCTTTGCTAGATAATGCAATTGTACATTTTACAGCCACGAAGCAAGTGACAACCAAAATCACTGGATTCTGTCAACCAAAACTGGTGCTGAGCTACGTAGTCTGTGCCTTCCTGCATAGAAACAATCTGGGGTTCTGTGCTTGGATTCCTAACAGAAGTTTCCACTGTCTTACCACTACAGTTCGCAGTTTCATAAAACCTCGGTTTTACTCTAAGAATTCTCCTTCTTGAACAGTTCTTCAAAAGCCCAAAAGCAATTATCTCACCAAAAACTTCATCTTAAGCTTTTCTGATCCTTTCCAATATAGAAATTCCATTACAAAGGCATCCACGAACAAAAAAAGCTTGTGAGGCTTGTGCCTCATTCTAACCCCTATCTGGTAATTTTTTTTTCCTATTGCAAGATCCTTTATCAATACAGATGATTTTATCGATGCACATTTTGTGCTCTTTTCCATTCAATCTTGTTTGTCTAAACAGTTCTTTGGTTTAAGGCAAATGATAACAATAATGCTCCCTTTTTCATAAAGGAAGAGATATTCCCACCTGTATGACAAGCATTAGGAAAAGAACTAGAAGAGTGCAAGAGAGCCATTCTCTATAAATAAATTGGTATTATACTAGGTTTAAGAGTTCAGTGGCTGATGTTTTCAAATTTGATTCAGAAATACCATAATTTGGTAAATGGTATTTGATGCTTTTAATGGTACTAAGACAACTTCACCTTTTTCTTTCCTGTTTTGATCAGTAATACAAGTATTACAGTTAAAGAGCTTTGCTTGGCTAAATAAGTGAGACATTCTTCCAAGCTCCAAGTCTAAATTCAGTCTTCTCATGGCCAGACGTACCTACTGGGCTGCATTTCCCTTATCCACTCTTACTCCTGCTGCTACAGAAGAGCCTTGTTAAATTCTGAATCCTTCAACAATTCTGAATATTGCACTGCATTGTGAAAACATGATTTTTCTCTTTTCTTCAGGAGCACCTGTCAAGGCAACAATAACTTCAATTCTTTCACATTGTTAAAGACTGCCCATCTCAAGCATGTTTAGAGGAAAGTAAAGAAGTTTTTGCTTCTTAGTAATATATTGTTTGAAACAGTGAAGCTAACTCTAATGATTCCAAGGACTGCTGGAATTAGTGCACCCTCTTACACTCCTTTTTGAAATATTACGCAATAGAAAAATTCCTCTTTAAGCCACTGGAATTCTTCCATTGCTTAACTTCTTCATTTGCCTCAAAAACTGCATTCCCAAGCAGAGATTCCTCTCTCACCAAGGACGTAACCTTCAGGCTGCTCACCACTCTTTCACATTACATGTAATATAGCTCTTAGCAACAGAACAGTATTTCCATGGTAATTGTTATTCATTACAGTAATGATTATTAAAAGAACACCTGGACAAAAGCAACAGTGCTGTTGACAGGAGTTGACAAAGATGAACCTACAGTCTTCATAGTAAATACAGCTATAATGTAATTTTTTTCCATAGTATTCCTATGTTTTGGACTTTTGCCTCACTCTTTTAGGGCCATAAGTGAACCAGTTTTTGTCAGTTCTGAAGTGATTCACATGAATATATGAATTAGTATCTGCAAATACCAGTACAGAGAAATTTGAGTATTCAGTTACATAGTACTTGTACATACTTGTAGCTCATTATTAACACTAGCACGTAAATGATAATGTATATTCAAAGTAAACTGAAAGTTTCCAAGTCTCAAAAAGTATCCATGAAAGACACCGGCTATCCAGTATTATCACAGGTCCAGATAATTTCTCTCCATTTTAATACCATCACCTGCTGACTTAGATATGCATAAAATTATTTAAATACTGATTGCTGTGACACAAAAAGGAGAATTTCAGCATCATCTGCTGAATCTTGAATACTTTACTATAAATAGCTACTGTCCAGGATTTGAACAATAACAGCAGAGATGATTGAAAAACTTGCACATTATTTATAACAACTTACCAGAATCAGCCTAAATTGAATAAATCCACTTTCAATTCTATGTTATTGTGAGTATGCAGAAGACACCATTTAAATTCACTCTTCTTTACTTTGCACTTTTGTGCAGCATATCATTTCCATTCAGGCTGAACTGATTATCTGTTGTGGCTAACAAAGCAGTGACATTTCCCCTACAGTTGTTTTCAGCTCATTCAGAAATTTACATCTGAACTACCCAGTCAGAGGCTCACCTGGCATCTCATTCTGGGTAGGCAAGACAGCAACTGGAACATCAAGTAGTACAGTGGTGAGTACAGACATTTAGTCATATAGGATGAGACATCCTGACAGGCTGCTAACTTGTTTGATTTGCCTCTTTACAGATATCCAAATGCTGGCTTGGTATACCAAAACAATGCAACCAATCACTTCTTGGCTAAAACCAGTATTTTGACATTTATTTCTATTAGACAAAATGAAACTCTTGCCTCAAGCATAACAGAATACATACTGATTAGAGGCAGTATCATCTAGGAAGACAGCCTCCAGGTCTTTTCAGTTCTGGAGTTCCACACAGAGGAACAGACAGGTATACTAACAGTGTTATGCCAACATCCATTTCTTAAATAAAGCCCTAGTTAACACCTAACCTGAAGAAGAATCTTTCTCCTCCCAAAACAACTTAAAACTCTGTTTATCCAACTTGAGGAAAACAAATATTCAATTCAGTCTCCTTACAGTTTTTTCTCCACTTACAAAATACATATTCATACAACATTTAATTAAACGTTCCAAGACTACAGTCAGCTTCAGTCTATGTTCTTTAGTACCCATTAACAGAAATCACAGCAAGCACAACCTAGAAAAAATTCAAAGACAGCAAAGTTCTGAAGAGGAAAGCAGTAAGGTACATATTCTATTATGTCTACCTCCTTTATAAGTTGCTCTGTAAAGGACAAACAATTGCATTTCCTAGTGTTGTTTTGCCATCTAGCAGCACTACAGATGCACAAACACCACAACAGAGCATATCTTTTGATTCTATAAGCAAGAGAGTATTTTTCAAATACTTTAAGCAGAAATAGCAGCAGAAGAATGATTCATCAAAAATTGCAATTGTTGAGTACTGTAGTAACAGAAGAAATAGCTATGATGCCCATTCATCTTTGGTGCTATACCACCTTTAAGGTAAGAAGATGGAAATCCATTATTCTTTATGCCAACCAAATGTGTTCTACCTTCACAATGTTATAATCATCAGGCTGCTACCAAAGGCATGGATCTCAGAATAGTTTCCTACTTCACTCAGCAACAATATATACAAGTACTACCCATTGTAACATTTACGACATAAGGAAAATTTTTATCAGCAATTGATATTTGGTGAACTTTAGTAACCATCAATCACAAAGAAAATCTACGAGAATATTTTCAATGTTATTAAGAAGGCCATCAAAATCTTTCTTAAAGGTAGGTGAAGATTTTTTTCCCCCCCTCTATGAGAAAGGGCTTTTATAGGTCCTTAAAGCTGCAAAGATACACTATAGTACTGGAAAACTGATATTTCTTACAAACAAAGATAAACAAATGATTGTTTTAATTAGCTCACTGCTATAATTCCACACATCAGTGGTTAGAATCACATTATTTATGATATGTACTGAGGATGGAACAAAAATTTTATTAAAAACTATTACAATCTAATTCTTACAAATACTCATAGTTGATGAAATTTTTCTTCAATGTAAGCAGAAATCTAAAAAATCTGACTGATTAATTCAATATAAACACACACAAGACACTTTAGGGGCCACAGCCAGGATCTATAACTGATTGGTTTATTATATGAAGTGTAATAATCAATGATATTAGCTTAAGTCACCTATCAAGAACAGGTCTCCTCTATAATGCCTACTGCAAGAGAAACCTGAATTCACCTGGAGTTTCCCAAGCACCCCAATCCACATTGTAGTGCTTGGGAAAGCACTCCATGCTGTAAGGAAGAATGTAGCCCTACCCTTCCTTGCTCCCCACTTATTCAAACTGTTTCATTTGCTAGAATCAGGTTTCCAGTGCGACTTCTACAAATTGATCAGACTACACCCCTACAAACCTTAAATGCCAGTAAAGAAGTTTTTTGCCTCTTGCTGTTTTGCTTGGACAGGATTAATTTAGATGACAAGAAGCTACGCCTGGAAAGCACACTAAAAATTCAATTGTTTGTCATGAAATTGGTATGGGTCTCTTGCTGCTGGTAAATGCAAGAAGAAAAGATAAAATTAAAAGTTACATAATTGCAAATATTTAGAATTGATTTAGTGATCTTCAATGAGAATCAAACTCATATTCTGATAAATTAGCCATGTCAAAGCCCAAATTCCAATCTATCCCCACCCCTCAACTGTTAATAACTCAAAAGAATGGCAGATTTTACTAGCACAGGAGCTTTTGATAACGTCACTTTTTAAGTTTACCAAGCATAATTTTTTCCCCTTATGAAGACTGCTTTATAAAGCTATGCATATTCTCTTACCACAGAATTTCAGCTACAGGTTTTTCTAATTCAAAAGGAGCTGTATCTGTCAAAGGCTGTTAGAAATACAAGATCATCTGTCTAAAAGTTTTCTGACCTCTAATGATGACTTTAACATTACAGATAAGAGATTTGAATATCACATACGTAGAGAAACAGCTTGGTTGTGAAACCATTGAAAGGCTCCATATATTATCAGGAAAGCAAAATCAAACCAAGTCAACATAATAAAGCAAAGTTAACACTTTCCTTTTCCTTATAAGATGCATATAATCACTTACTCACCTGAAGCATAGCTTCTTTCTGTGTCACTGACAATGTTCTCTCCGCAAATGAGGCTGGTTTGTGAGTGGGTGGAAGATCAATCCTGTAGTAAAGAGGGAATGAAATACGACACATCATGTTTGTGAAGTCTAACTGAATGGTCAGATATTAACTGCCAAATCACCCAACACTCAGCAGTCAGAGACAAATTCCTTTCAGTCAGCAATGACTCAGATGTAATATATTGTAATGGAATACATCTACCACTGGCTATTATTCAGCCACACACTTTTTGTAGAAAAGTACCACCCAGAATTTGTCATTTATTACATCCTGAACTTCCCCCCATACACTCCAACTAAGGAGAATCAGACACTCCTGGTATCTAACATAGTTTCTAAGTTACAAGATACAGCTTGGACAACATTTTTAATTATAGCCTTTCCTTAAAAAGCCTTTGAGAAAGCCTTACTAGCAATTCCTGCATGCAAGACTTTTTCTATTTTAATTTTCTCAGTGAAAGCAAAGGGTTATAAAAGAATTTAAATGTTTAAGATCATTCATATAAAAAAGCTTCAGATACAGAATTTAAGAGAAACAAACATGTCCTTCTAACCATGTTAAAAGTTGCTCAAAAGAAGACTCTTTACTCATCTTGCTAGCTCAATGCAAATGAAGAAACTTCTTTTACGCTAAAGGCTCTCAGTTCTTTTACTTTAGTTCTTGTTAACTACATGAGCAATATTCCTCATTCAGTTTAAGTGTTACCTGTATATGGGATATAAGAAACTGTACATTGGACGCAAGAAGACCCATATTTAGAAACATTTTAAGTCTCATCACTTTTTTATGCATGTTCCAAACAGAATCTAGACATCATCCACTTTAACTGACAACAGCTTTTCAGATGTTTTTGTTTCCTTCTTTTTTGTTTGATTACATTGAATATAGTAAACTGCATGGAGACTTGAAGAAACAACCAACATTCCAGCAAGCACAAGTCAGTGATTTATAAGCACGTACCTGTGGGAGCTTACTTAATTTTACAAACATTTCAGATTAATTTTAGCAGGCCTTCACATTTGCAAAGCATGGCCAATTTACTTGCAAGTTAGACCTGCGGTTACAACAAACTAGCAGTCACTGGCATCAGTCAAGAGGGAACCCTTTTTTGCTCTCCAGTTAAACCCATGAGTAGTTTTCTTTCAAAAAACCCCCAAACCTCTCAAGAGATAAAGCATTATATTACTTCCAAAGAATTTTTTACCTTCCTAATTTCTTTTTCAGAAACATGTGATTTCACATTTGTGTATTCTGAAAATATAGCCCTGAAATTACAAAAGCTGAATAGCTGCTGAATTAAGTCAGACACTTAAATTACTGTATAGAACAAATGCTTTCTGCATATCGCTTTCAATTGAATAAAAAAACAAAAATGCCCCACACATACTCACACTTTGTCAAGATAGGCTGGCCTTTTCTTCCTTGGGGTCAGCAGCACTGTCACAAAGATGGTAATGATAAAAAGAGCAAGGACTGCTCCAATCACAGCCCCTGCTACAGCAACAGAAGATGTCTGCTTAAAGGGCACATCTGCAATGTGATAGCATAGATTACAACTTTAAGAAGTTCACATACTTTCAACACTCAGACAAGCTTCTTCCTTCCACTGCCAAACAGAAAGCCTTGTCCTGCACTAGCGCTTTTGCAGTATTGCCTCAACTTACCCAATTAAAAAACTGGGGGAATTAAGAGAGTTCATGAAATCAAAATTTTTTATTTCAAAAATGTTATAGATTACTTTTATTAAGTAGTAGCAGCATGCTTTCATTCTCAATTTCAAGGTAAGATGACATTACAAAACATATGATTTGCACTTACAGGAGCAAACAAGATGTTAATTCAAAAACCTGGGCAACTATGGTTTATTGACTATCTTTCTTTTAAGACACGTAAGTTTGCAGAAAGCAAAAAAGAAAAACTTAAAATCAGGGTAAAAACCCTCTATATACTAACTGCTAGGAGAAATGAATACGCAAACAAACACTAAATACTTGGTTTACGCTTATCAAAGCAAACCCTAAGACTCCCTATCATCTTTAGGACTTCACACTTCAAGCTATAAGACATTAATTTTCATAAATAAATTTTAATAAGGGGAGAGAAAAAGCTGTGTTTTTTTTCCTTTTAAAGCATTTTTCTTTTGACCTTAGCATTATCAAATCGAATGCTGAAGAACTCTCATACTGAATTAACATACTTGTCAGTCTTTAAAGGCCACTTCTTTCACTATGCTTAGAAATCAATTTTTAAGTCTCAAATCTGAAAAAGCTGCTAACATACTTTAACTTAAAACCATCGGTGCTTCAAACTTGTGCCAAAAGGCTCAACAAAAAGTTTCACAATTGGAATAATTCATGTCAGCTGCACTAAACACTTACCTACAAAATTTAGGCAGCATTAACTAGTATTTTAATTTATATTGAGTACTGAACCAGAAAATTTAACAGCCAAGAAACTGAAAATTAACACAGGTCTATAACTTCAACGTATTTCTAAAGCAGTCCACTTCAGCTATTACCCAAATGCAACACAATCATTCTCTCTTTAATCTCTTATCAAAGGAAATTTTGAGAACCTCTTCAGCTGTATGTTCTAGTCACAGATAAAAATCCTGAAACTATGCAATAGGATTTATCAATTCCTCCGACTTTTAATGTTGTTCTGCCTGTATGCTGGAAAGCTGAGCAAAATCCCCCAATTAAAAAAAAAACCCAAAATACAACACTCAACTTGCACTCTAAGAAAGCAATTCCTGTCCCTCAGTGCTTATCAAAGATCTGACATGAATATTCCCCTGGGATCATACTCACAAAGTATACTTAAGTAACTTGAAAAAAACTGAAATAGGTTTTTTTGGTGACTTCCTTAATGTTAAGGAATAAAGTCCTAGAGTAACAACTTGCAGAAGGCACTTCACTCCTCAAAGATGAATGCAGTGTAACACCACTGGTTTATATAATAGCTTTCCTGGTATAAGCTCCATGTGTCCATCAGATACCAGCCTGGACAGTATAAACTGTCCTGGCTTTCGCTGGGACAGAGTTAATTTCTTCTCAGGTGCTCATACAGTGGTTTGGATTCAGCATGAGAATAACACTGATAACCCACCATGTTTTGGTTTTTGCTAAGTCATGTTTATCCTAAGTCAAGGACTTTCATGTTGTGTGTGTGTGTGTCTCACACTCTGTCAGGGAGGAGCTGCACAAAAGAAAACTGAGAGGGAGCACAGCTGGGACAGATCACCTGAAGAGGCCAAAGGGACATTCCACACCACAGAACACTATGGCAAGTGTATATCTGGGGAAATTACCCAGAAAGAAGTGTTGTGCACCACTTGTTTCCTCCCCTTTCATTATCCATTACTATTATATTTTACTTTGTTTTCAATTATTAATCTGTTCCTATCTCAACCTACAGGTTTTACTTTTGATTATCCTCCCCATTCCACCAGGGTGGGGAAAGCAAGCAGTTGTGTGGTGCTTGGCAGCAAGCTGGGCTTAAACTATGACACAGGCATAACTCATAATTTTTCCTGAAGAATGGGCACATGAATCAGTGGAAGGGTCACCTAACCACTGCATTCTAATTGGCTTAAGTTTAGTTTACAATGGGTGCCCTCTTCTTTAAGTGAGAAAGTCTCAACTAACTAATACACATTCTTAGGTCCAGAATTCTTGAAGATGCTTTGGTCTTGTGATTATATCAGAGTTCCTTGACTGCTTCATCCTAACTTCATGGTGTCTTTTCTTCTAGTAAATTCTGCTATCATGTTTAAACATCATAAAGTATTATACTTTAAAAGTCCACCCATTGAGTCTTATTTTGGGTGAGATGACAATAAACACCAATCTGTTTCTGAACACAAGGAAAAATAGTAATATCCCAGCACACTGACACACAGGAACTTAAGTGCAATTATCACAGGGCACACTTCATTTGGTTTTTTGAATTGTTTTGGCAAAACATCAGTCTAACCAGTGGAATGATCATAAACCCAGACCACCATGCCAAGCTGAACAAACCAGAGAGCACTTAACATGTATGGTGCCACCTACAAAGCATTTTAAACACCAGATGGTCAGAAATAGATGGGAATTGATTGACTCCAAGAAATGCAGTTAAAGCAAACAAAAATAATAGAACGAAAAAGCAAGACTATTTTTAAGTATGCAATTCCTAGTTGGTTTATCAGCTGTGCTTGAAAATAAATGTTTTGGACAGCAAACACCTCTATTTATCATTCTCTTAATCTTCTTAAGAGAGTTTCTGAAGACACTTGTTTTATAAGCTTAGGCTCTCTCAGGGGAATACTAAGCAACCCATCTCAAACAGCTTAAACACTTCAGCTCATTCTATCCAGTCTCTGGGTTTATTGTGCTTTTCCATCTCCAATTTTTAAGAACATACCTGTGAAACATTTTTGAACATTACCTATGTTCCAGAATGTAAGAAAAAGTTTATTCATACAACAGCCATTTGTACGTACAATCAATTCTTTTTACAGTAGACACAATGTACAAAACATTGCAACGCGCGTAAGCCCTATCCCTATTAATAACTTCAACTCCAGAACATTTCAACTTCTCAACCCATAGGAATTAAATATATATATTTTAAAAATCAAAGCAAAAAATCCACAGAGACAAAAGCAAGATATCCCATGTGGAAAACTGGTTTATGGTTATGTTATTTCCAAGTAAAACCATCTTTTAAAGATGATATATCAAGTTTTTATTTGAAGAGAGGTATAATCTCTTTATTCCAGAGATAATTTGGATCAGAACCCTCTGCTAGAAATTCCACTCATTTTCTTGTGTTTGCACTCAAACTACAGATAACCACAATATCACTTGCTATTGTTTTGAGACTTTGGTCAATCGTGTATCAGCACTATATTAATCTAAACCCAAACTTAAGTTGTTTAGGGATTCCATTTGAATTCCAAATAAAGCTGTTGTCTTAATCTTTTTTAAAGACATGCAGTCATATGCAATCACAGTGTTTTGTCTACAATGCTCAATCTAACTATTTTTGGGAAGCTCTAAATGCTGTAAGCTACCAAACATCATGAGGATAGAAAAGAACTTCCAGCATCAATGCTCATGGAGCAACTGTAATTATTCAGCCTATTTCACATCAACAGTAGCAGACTTTTCCCTTTTCAGGTTTCAAATACTAGCCTTATCATTTTCAATTTCCTCAAGCTAAACACTTAAAAATGGTACTTCAAAAGATTTAGTATTCTATTTATAAATTTGTTATTCTGCAGTTCATCTAAAGTTGTTTCATTCCTCCTCACGTAGTCAGCAGATTTAGTTTGGTGAATCTGCTCAAGAGAAAGTAGAACTATTTCACATGTCAGACAAGATTTCCTATGTATAATGGATACAATGTCATCTTAAAGAACATGTAAAATCAGTATGGATTATTTGCAGGAAAACAAATCCACTGTGGTACAGAGACTGCACAAATCATCTGACTTTCTGTTTCATAGACTCTTTAGTTGCACCACTGAGGAGTGCATTTTCAATACCTGAAGTAGCAGTGCAAGTGTCCACTTTCCTACTAATAATCTGAAACTCTGGTTACCCTCTTCAAAGCAGGTATTGTAACTTAGTCAGAAGCAGCGTAAAACCGCTGTTTTAACTTCTGGTCATAGAAACTCTAATGCTTTTTGGCACCTGGGAAAATACGCACATTCACATTAGCCTCCAGCTTTGGAATCTATATGGGTGTTTTCTCCTAAGTTGTGTCCAACTAACCAGCTTTTAAATTCAATGGTAAGATTCCCACAAAGCCTCCAGAACAGGTCTCAAAAATTGCACCCTGTGAAGTTGCAAGAGCATCTTGTACGCATTAATGAGTTTTGACATCCTGCCAATTACAGGCCTAACAAAACACCTAACTGTATGTATATATACAGACACTAGAGTAAGCTTTAGAAATCAATGACTATAAAAAAATAACTTTTCATCTTATTCAAATACAAGCCTTTGACCTGTTTACAGTTACTCCTCAAAATGTTGTTCATAAGTTAGTTTCAGTGCAATGACTTAACTTTTAAGTATATAGTTACAAGAAGGCTCATTAAAATGCTAAGAGGTATCCATTTTTATGCAGAAAAAACCCTAGAAAATAAAGCTTTAATTCTGCTGTAACTCACTTTAAGTGGTAAAGTATTTGCTATACAGAAGCATTAAGTTTACTGTAGATGGTACCTAGATTGGAGTAATTCAAAGCCCCAAAGATTATATTTGATCATTGCCTTGGGTAAACTTATTTTTAAATCAGAGAGCCAAGACAGCCACTTTTTATTCTTAAACAATATTGAATGGCAACTTTAATTTAGCCTTTTTTTTTAACTCTGACATAGACCAATATAAGCACTCTGCGTTAAAACTCAAATCTTAAACAGTAGTACAGCATTGGGAAAAAAAAGCAGCTCAAATACATTTTCCCCAGATTCAGTATTTCCATTGTGTCAAGTCACAATATAAAAACCTTCAAAAAATTTCAAAAAGTTTATTCCTCCTCTTGTGTAAGTATAAACAATCTGAAAGTGACCAGCCAATGAAGTGAACTGCAGGTACACATTTAGTTTTCAGTGGTTACTACACATACCACTCCCTCCGAGATATTACCGCACCATCTAAGTGAGAAACAAAGTCATCATCCTCATAAAATTCACCATGCATAAAACCCATTCCAAATGTTCCACCTTCATGGTAATCCATTGGTCTTTCATAACAGTCCTGGTACCTGTTAGTATTGTCTACATTGTTCAACTCAGATTTTCCAGGGTCTTCTAAATAATCTTTCGATATTAAGTTCATTGGGTGCTTTGTTTCTTTTTTTATACTGCCAGGGTAAGAACTCAAATCATCTGACTGAAGAACATCTATTTGGGACTCTTTTTGCATATCTGATGGTGGAATGTAGCTCTTAGCAAAATAGTCACCGCGGAACGTCTTTCTTCTCTTATAGTAGACAGCTCCAACCAGAGTACCAAGAAGTAACAGTAAAAGAACCCCACCCACCACACAACCGACGACGATACCCCAAGCGTCGTCCTGCTTTGTTGGCAAGGTTGATGTTGGGAAATTTATTATTCTAGGTTCTGTTGCTAAACCTGTGGTGCCATCAGTCGAAGGATGCCAGGGAACCGTGGGCAGTCGAGTGGTAGTAGTAGGAGGATCTAATGGAAAGAGCAAAGAAGTAGACAAGACACAGAAAAGGCACAGAATGTCAATGCCAGCTATATCAGTTAAGGGTTTATAAGAAAGCAAAGTTGATGGATATGTTCTACAAGAATAGTTTTTCATTCTCAGGTTCATGGCACTATGAAAGTCTTAAATTACTCACAAACTTTGAACTAGCTTCCTTACACATGGTTTTGAGTTAAGCTGCAGCAGGACAGAAAGTATGAGGAGAGAACAAAATAAAAATAACCTTCAGGTACACAATTTGCCCTCCTCAAAGTAAGGAGATGGAGTTTTTCCACTCATGTTGGCTGTCCATCATTATTTACCTCCTCCAAGGAGGAAAAACTCAAGCAGTCCTCTAACTTTCCATCCAGCCAGCCATATGGAATTCTGGATCAAATTAATTCATTATGCCACAGAGTCAATTATTCCACATTAAATTCCCCCTTCAGAAATAATTCAGGGCACTGAATATAAGAATGAAAAACTATGAGTTGTGTGCTCAGTCACATGAACTACTGATTTTCAAGCTATTCTCTCCAAAAACATTTATTTCATTAATAAAACTTACTCAGCCTCACCTTGGGATTAGTGAAAGAAGCATAGTTAAAAATGGCATATATTAATCTCAAAGTAACACTTATGTTGAGCAAGGAGCCTTTAGGTTTTTTAAATAATAAAAAATGAAACATTTGAACCAAAAATTTTATCTATGCATTCCTTCTGTAAGCCATTTGATCCTTCATACACAAAGAAATTTCCATATTCACTCCTCAATATAAAATATGAACGGATTTCATGTCAGCTTATGCATGTAAACAAGAGACTGCCAGATACCAAGCTTCTCCAGCATGCAGCTTTTTCCTTTGTTCTTTAGGTCTACTGGAGATGTATGCATCTGTATTGCAGGCAAGGTTACAAGTGATGGGCTGATGACACTGAGATTATAGCAATCAATCACGATATTATATATAACTCCACTTCTTATTTCTATGCCACGCTGAAAAGAAATTACTTTTTGCCTTGCCCAGTGCAAGCTAACTATTTTAAAATCAAAAAAGCAATTCTAAACATGTTATTATAGCCTGAACCTTTCAGAGAGAATATTGCATGGACAGCCAAGTAGCTCATTATATTATGTTATTTAGTTAAATGCCCATAAGCAAGATCCATGAAAGCAGTACTGCCACCACATTAGAAGCACCCTAAATTTACCACCACAAAGAGTAAATTAGATAGAACTAGATCTCTGTCAAGCTTTCAGTTATTTGACAAATCACAATTAAATAGCCATAAATATGATTTTTAATTTCACTACTCAGAGACATACAATTTACTCAAACTAGACAGAATTCTCACATTTGCCATGATTACTACACACCTTGCTGCTGAATGCAACATTTTAAGCATGACATAAGTAAAGTTTTACACAGATTTTTGAAGGGCATAATTATATTCCTTAACTATGTAAGAAGTGATGGTTCATTAGGGAACTATACCTAAATGGAATTAATTTGACAGAAGACAGGAAACTGAACAAGAAAGATGCACTACCAAAATGAGTAAGAGGAATCCAGATTATGATTTTAGTAAAAATTGATTTAAAATGAGATTGATAATTTAACAAAGAAGTAGAGATTAAAGAATCTGAGTTTACCAGGGTTCTATGTCCCACACATCCCTAGATCATGAAGTTCAAATTCCTCTTCCTTGAAAAGGTATTTGCTTTAGACACAAGATTTATGATCTTAAAACACAATTTCAAAGAGTACCAGCAAAATCCTTCCAGGCTATATATGCTTGTCTGGCTTTAATTGTTTTGCCTTTGTAATTGCTTCGCCTCTGGTACTGAGGTCTTAAGTCCTATCCCTCCACATCCACAAGTATGTGGTATCTGCATCCTGCCAAATTTAACCATTGCATATGTCAAATAAGCACAGTGACAATTACAATCTTATTAATATATTAGAAACAGAGTGTTTTACAAAGTTTTTCCTTCAAAACGTCCCATTCATCCACCAGTTGTCAGGCTGTCCAGCTGCATTACCAACAAGCACTAGTTAACATATTAAATCAATTACAAACACAGGATCAATTAACCATTTGTTTATATGTATTCCTACAATACATAACAATGATAGCTCTAAGATTTATCTATTTTGGCACCTTTTATTGTTGAAGAATGACAAAACTGTCCCTTCTTGCTTATAAGGCAAATTACAACTAAGAATATGTGAGTTCACTTCTGAAGCCACCCAGAGCTTTCTAAATGTAAAACTAATTTTTTTTCAGTTCCTGCACCAAGCAAGTTTCCCAAAGAGAGAACAACTTTAAGATGAGGAATGCCTAAGTTTTATGTCTACCTCATAACATTTCGCTTGCAAATCACATCTCAAATGCCATCTCCAAATCAAGAAAATGCCACTCTTATCTGTGGCTATGAAAGACAATATTATTTCATTTCAGCAAGTTCTTTAACTATAATATTTCACATAATCACTGATACATGTTTGAGTTCTTAATGCTTTCCACAAAACATTAAGGGCATCATTTAAATTTTGTTTCATATGGCACTTTATTCAAAAGCAACAATTTCTTACTCATGACTTCCTTTAACATTATACTTCAGACCCAATGTTTAACAGCTCATGTCTCTTTCACTGATGTAGGCTTCTGTCGCTGCACAAAGCACAACATATTAAAATATTCATGTGGGACAGGGAGCTGAAGGTAGCAGAAATTTTGGAAAACATTTGGGTTTAGTTTAATTACATCTTGATTTGTCACTTAACTCTTTTTTTGTCTCTTACTATGTTCTGGGCCCTGTTCAAATCCTTATTACATGTACCCTTGTAATAATGATGAGGACAAGCAAACACCCCAACAAAATTTCTTCTACTTTTACATAGCTACCATGCCCATTAAAATAAGAGACATAATTGAAGAAAGAAAAACCCAATTTTCTGGTATGAATTTAGCAAGTAAATGGTATCTTTCCATACACAAAGAAGCCAAGTTTTCCTAGTTGGTTTCAAAGCATTTGACACAGTTTTCTGCCAATAAAAGCAAGACTTGCTCTTGACTTCAAGTGAAGCTCTGATACCACCTCAAATTAAAGGACCGTGGTCCCCGTGCACTGCTTAGTTTTAACACTCTTGTTTTCCAGATGTTTCCCATCAAAGTCAGTACCAACTTTCAACAGTGTCAGCTTGATATTTTTATTTTTCCCTTAAATGACTACTCCCGATATAGTTTTCTCAGTTCTTACAATGCCAACAACTTAAATTGGACAGAGGAGTTTCTACCATTAAGTTTAGTACAGGAATCTAACTAACAATGTGCCTCACATCCCAAAGACTACATCTCCCTGCTTCAATCCTCCTGCAGTACCACACCCTTCAAATGTCTGGGACTCGCCTCTGCTTCTGGTGCCAATTCAAAGCCAACAAGAAGCCAAGTGTCAGAGATGAAAGCAGAAAGAGATGGATGAATCATCCCTAAAAACCAGACCACTATCTTCGAAGTCTTAGGTTTAAATCCTGTCTTGGTATTATCAGCTTAA
>VWZV01011121.1:523017-538023 GCA_013397155.1 Irena cyanogastra
TAATTGCTTCACCACTCCTGTTTTTATCAAGTGTCCTATATATGAAAAGTTTATACACAGTGCTTTTAATCATTCTGTCAGCATGATCAACATAACAGTTCTAAAGACTGAAATTTACTGTCAGCTAAAACCTTTATTGTTACTGGTGCACCTAACTGGAAGAACCATGACCCTGTATGATTCTGCACTAAGTGAGGCTCAGTTTTGTCACTCCCTGAAAACAGCTAAGGTTTGCTAATTGCAGTTAAATTGCTACAGCACAACAAAGTTGCTGAGCACAGCTGAAAAGCAGCACACATAAACAGTGTCCATCAATTCATAGTAAAGGCTAACTGCTGCAGCTTAACTATCTCTGCACTGAGCTGGTTTAAACTCTCTAACGCTTGCATTAGGCTAGAACATAAACCATCACCACTGCCCAACTAGCCTGTACGCCTACTCTGCTTTTCAAAACCTTGATTAATTTTAGGAAATATTATCTATGATTGCCTAGTTAGCCTGTTTCAGGCTGTTAGTTGAAAATGTAATTTGAATGGCAACCTTTAATTTTCATGCATGACAGTCATGGTAAAAAAGCATGAGGTCTATTTACAGCACATGATATTCACAGAACTGACAACTTGAATAATAGTGGACTTAAAAAAACTTCTCCAAACTCCTTAGAGATAGAACAGGGCTGAGAACAGAGCTATAAANTTACTAGCTTTCCACAGTGGCCTACAGTGTAGTTATATCACTGACTGCAACATTATCATTTATTCTAAAGATGCAGAAAACTGTGAAAAGTGAATTCTGACTGATGTGGTTTCAAACATCTTGCACTTAAAGTTTTAGTCTTAAATTCTCATTTCCTTTCTAACTCCGAAGTGTTCATATGGAGTTTTAACAAAGAAGTCATCTATATTTATATCCACCATCTCTCTATTTTCTAACAGGCCAACATGTGCTCTGACATTTAATTTGCTCAATGAAATAACTAATGTCAGGAACTTACTGAAAAGCAGCAACACAATACAACAGAATGAAGTTTTAATTTTCATGTCTATTACTTCCTTAAAAAACCCTGTAATTCTAGCATTTATTGATCAAGCTAATTTACTTAATCCCTTACAGAAATCCAAAAAGCTTTTCCACACTTGTATAAAAGTATTCGCGCTTACTGGATGTCATAGTGCTCTTTCACAAAAAAGGTGTCACAGTAAAACATTAATTACATTATGTTAATGACACAAAGATCTGTGTTCCAACAGCAGTAGTGCTACACAGACACACAAATTCACTATATAGTACTAAGTAGATCAGCAAGAGCTCTGCATGAGGTATTTAACTTGATGATTACTGGGTATCTGCACCCCGAGAAAATGACACAATTAACTCGTGTAAAACACACACATTCAGAACACAATCCTAACTTCCTTAAAACAGAGCATCTTTAGCTTTGCTAAATGTAGCTGTTCCGCTCTACCACATCTGTTTTCTCAATTTATTACAGACAAGGTACTGTTTAATAAAGTCAATGTCTTGTCAAACACAGCTTAACATTGCAAAAAAAGCATTCGTTTAACTACCAAGAGAAAATAATAATCTCAGAAGCACCTTAACTGTAAGAATATCCACTATGTTGCTATTCAAGAGTTAATTTAACCCCAAATTGTGCTGCAGCTTTTAAATTCACACTTTCAACAACTTTTCGCACAAAAAGCATATATACTTCATGCAACAACTGGCTCTTCAGTTTGCTAATTCAATCACTGACAAAAAAAAGAAGTTCCAAGTTAACATACTGTCTTTGCTAAGAAGTAAGACTTACCTAATATGTAGATAGTCTTCTGATCACTTCTCTGACCAAGGGCATTAGTCACCTTACAGATATAAGTCCCAGTGTAGTTATAAGTCAAAGGGCTGCTGAACTGCAGAGTATTGTTAACAGCCAACAATCCTTCAGGCCATTGTCCATCCAACCTAAAAGAACAGTTATATTTCAAATGTGTATATTTACAACTAGTTTAAACAGAAGTAGTTTAAAATAATATTGTCAATAATCTATAGAATTAATTTTTCACTATGGTCTGACATTTCCAGTGGGCTTTCCTTCAGTATTCTCAGTGTATACCTGAAGGCTTACTTAGTATTTAATTTCTGGGCCAAATCCTTTAGATGTCAGATCTGCTGGAACTAGTAAGCTGTCTAAAATCAACACTACTACAGTTAAGAAAACAGCATCTCAAAAGAACTTGGAGAAACATGACAACCCAAGCTCTGAAAACTAACAGTCTAACTAAGAAGGACTTCTGCTGTCAGGATTAGCTGCCTGTTCATTTGCATCCAGTAAATATTTCTGTCCATATATGCTTAATTTAGAGGACATTTTGACTAGAACTTCTAAGCAAGAATTGAAACAGTTTCTCCTCTCCTGAGCTGCCTTTTCCTATCTCCCACCACTTTTCTCTCTAAATTACAGCACTGAAATGGAATGTGGTACTTGTTGATATACCTGGGGAAACAACCGGTTAATTTTTTTTTTAACAGCTGACTTTTCTAAGTCTATCATTTCCCTGTACAATTCTGCCCAAGATGCCAGTAACAACTGTGTAAACACAACAGAAAAAGGGGAAAGGGCAAAGGCCATGGAACTATTCTAACAGAGCTGCCAACTGCCCATTAAACACCTGTGTAATTTCATGCCATTGAAACCCATTTTGATTTACCTAAGTACCTATTAACTGCCAAGCAGGCCAAAATCAATATTCAAACTAGATCACTAGATGACAGTATCTTGAAAGCATTTAGCAAGAATAGTATTGAACAAAAATACACCCATCACTTTAGAACAGGTACTCAAAGGAAAAGAAACAAACACTTCACAGTTGCAATTTTCAAAAATGTGGTTCAAGACAACATTCCTACTCCTTTGCTGTGATTATTGCCCAGAATTGCTTCAGCCACATAAAGCTGATAAAAGTCATCAGGCACATACTTCATAATTCATAGTACCAGAAGTATTTATTTCAAGAAACATTATAAAAAACAGTCAATTGGTTTAAAGTTCTAACCTAATAAAATTCTCATACATGCAACATTTAAAAATATTACTAACATGAAAATATCAGTATCCCAGTAAATACAATGTTGGTAAGGTAATTCTACAATCTATTGTAATCTGACACCAGTCAAACAGCACACAGTTCAACACCATACTTCTCACTTCTCCAAGCTCAAGCTACCCTTCTTTTATATGGATTTTCCCCCCTACACATGAGGTTCCTCATTCAGCAGTATTACAGCTTTTTGGATGGGTTTTGTTGTGGCTCAGAAAGGCACGACCACGTTTATTCCAGAAAATTTAGATTTCCTGTAAAAGTTTCTTCCATTTTACGTTTAGGAAATCTAACAGTGATCTCTGAAGATTGAACGGCTTTAAATGTATTTAAATAGGTTTATTTCTTCTAGAATTTGTGAAAATTTGTAGTATTGATTAGTTCTTACATACATTTCAAATTCAAATGAGAGAACTGAGAACCTAGTGCATCTGAAGAAGCAAATGGTACTGCTGTTAGGGGCTTTTTTAAAACATGGTAATTTTTATGTGCTGAAATTTCTCATCACAGTGATTTTGAGCTAAGCTTGGGATGGAGATGGCAATTCATAGATTCATGAAATGTGGATGATATGTAAGCTTTTAAATTGTTTCATTAGAGATATCTGTAAATAATAGTTGGATCCTTATTAGAATTATTGGTCTTTGCTCTACATGCTGCAACACACAGAGCTTAGTCTACCATGAGTAACTAAAGAGACTTTACCCTGAGAATACTGACAAACTGTTTAGGCACATAAATTTACAAGATATCCACTCAACTGTATTCATACAAACACACATCTTGTATTCTCCTTTTAAAAATCTGGATAAAATCATTATGACCAATATAAGTCATATACTCTGTTTTCAAAACATGCATTTACTGTAAGCAAAGCGATCATACCACTTCAATCACATGGCAAGTCATTTCATAAATATTTACCTGGTCCACATAAATTCCATAGGTAATGGATTTGCATCAGCATTACACTTGAGCTGAACATTTCCTCTTCCAATGAACCAGTTTCCATCATAGCCAGTTACTGAAACTTCTGGGGCATCTGACAAAAAAAGATTTAATCTATGAACAATCACAATTTTTACATTAAAAGTGAATTGTGTGTAAGAAAATCAGAACAGAAAGGTACTTTTTTCCTGGCTTTTTTTTGTGTGCTTTAGTTGTTGGTTGCCTTTTTGTTTTTAATTTATAGACCACCACCAAAATATACCGAGAACATGATACAGTTCCAAGCTACAACATTAATATGCAGCAGTAAACAAATTGTTTTAATCGGTGCAACTTTCCCTGTGTATTTTCAGCAACCACACAGCACCTTGAGGAAGTGAGAGGACTTCAGAAAAAAAGAATCAGTTTCCTGATTTTGGCAAGTGAAGAATGGCAACTTAGAATTACTTCTCACTAAAAAGATACAGCAAAGGATCAGAAACAACCTTGGGAGAAAGCAGGTAATTAATTAAGAAATCACCAAAAAGTTCACAGATGCCAACTATGAAGATTGAATTATCCATTGGCATAAAAATGTAGAATTATGTTATGGCTCTAAAAGGCCAAAAGGTGATTTCAGAGAGGCCTTGGAAAAATATTTAAAAGCCAAGGAACAGACACACCAGTATTATTTGAGATAAGCTCTGGAGCTGAGATGGAGAAGCAGTTGCAAAGTGTCAGGGAAGACTGAAGAGCACACACTGCTTCTCACTTGCTGTTGTGTACCATACTATACAATTTTGTTAGAAATTCTGAAACACGCATTGACACTAATCTCAGATGAAAATATTAACTTTCACCCTTACTTCATTTTCAATATGAAACAACTCTTTTATTCACTGTTTGAGACAATACAAATCCTCTTCAGTTTTATCTCTGTATCAACCAATTTAGTTCTGTCGTCCAATCTAGAACTTTATTTCAAGATCAAATAAAAAAAAGGCGTGCTAATCACTATTTTACACCAAAAGAAGTGATTTTTTACCGAATAGAACAAAACCAAGCCAAAATCAAATTCTAGTCAAATCAAAATAGCCAAGTCTACTTTTTCCAGCCACTACATTTGCTCTACTTCAACTGACAAGCTTCTGTGATTTAGGAACTTTAAAGCAGCACACAGCCAAGATAGGACACGAAAAGAACAACAAGAAATTAGTTGATTTTGTTCATATATGCACGGCCTAACAGAAAGGGACCATATGCCTAAAACTTACTTGTCTTAACTGGTTTTAACTAAGCAACATTCTAAGCCACTTTGCTTTGTATCCATGCCTTTTAAAAGCCACACATTTTTTAAAGAAGCCTGGTGCAGGTTTGAATCATATCAGCAATCTGAAGCCAAATAAAACAAATGCTACGCATGTATGTATTATGTTTTTTTTTCCTTGCACTAGTTAAAGTGGACAAAGATTGGTGAATAATCTGAAAATAACTTATTGACCACGACAAGACCTATTTTCATCTTAGCATCTCATACATGAATCTTAATTAGCATTCTTTTTTAATACTGATGAAATTGTAAGACACTAAAAACAGCTTATGGATCAACCCTCATGTTTACTCATGATTCAACACACAAAACAGTAGAAATGTGACAGTATTGTAGCTTCATGACTTTATTTTCAATACAGAGACCCTAGGCTTTTACTCCTGCCTGACCTGCCTCTTATCACAGCTTTTCTATACAGTGTCCATTTTCCTGCAGCAGAAAGTGCTCATCTCCTTCCTGTGGAAGATATACACTGATTAAGGGGGAAGTTGCAAGATACACCCGAGGAGTAATTACCTCACAGAATACTTACACTGTATGTCCAACACATAAGGGTATCGCATCTCCTTTTCAAAGGCAGGGTGCCTCACAACACAAGTAATGGGTCTTCCTCTTGCAAATCGTGTAGGGATGATCACATAGTGGCTTACAACTGTCACTGTTTCATTTGGAAACAAAGTGGAGGTGGATTCCATTTCACCAAAGCCTCCTTCCCAGTCAATCTGTGCAGCAGGTTTTCCAGTGGCTGCTGTACAAGTGGCTGCTATTGTCCTATTTGCACCATCTATTAGAGCGTTTGGTCCTTTCGTTAAGCTCACAACAGGTTCAACTAAGGAGGGAGAAAAAAGTAGATTTAAACAAGAACTCCACATCTTTGAAAGTGTCACTAGTTGAAAGCTAAACAAGATCTAATCCATTTGCAAATGTTCATGTTAAGCAGACATTCTAGAAGACCACGCATATCTCAAGAGATGATAGCTCTACAAGGCTTTGGCCTCCTGACACAACCCCCGCTTTGTCTACTCATTCAAGTTCAGTGTTGTTCATTCACTACATTTAAAGCACTGACAGGGAATTGCAGAGTGGTTACGTCCAAAATGCCATTTGCAGTGCTCGACAGAGAACTTAAGGTATTAGGCTGAAATGACACTGCAGGGTTTTTTCTTCCAAAAGCTTAGATTCTGCTGCATTTTCAAGCATTCAAGAATTAATCTATACTGTCAGTTTGTGTCACTTGAAATCTACTTCAGTGTTCTAACACCAAACACTAAGAGTTCAAGCTTTTCTTGATCACTATTATACAAATGACTTCCATGCTGCATCTTTATTATATATACACAACACACATTGAATAAAGGCTCTAATAAGTACACAGAAACAGGCAATTGTATATAAAATTTATCTAAGTTGTTTTCAATATACAAAGTAATCCATATATAAATAAAATTTCAATAACAAAAGAAAACAAAAATAAAAGTCATTGTTTTATATATAAATAAAGTTTTGCCTATATATGCCTACATATATTTTGCCTATACGGAACTCAATACTAAGTCTAAGACTAAAGAAATCTGTATGTGGAAGGATGTGACCTCCTTGCAAAGCCAGTGCTCACCCCAAAATTTTACAAGCTTGGGGAACACACTTCTTTCTAAAAGGAAGTTGAGCTCCTTATGGACAAGTCTACTACTGAGGGCCATAGACTAAAAAGCTTCCCAAAAATTTCCTTCTGGTTTAGCAAATCTGTTTTGGCCCTGTACAAGCCACCCACCAGTTGCAGCCCAAGTCAGAAATGATGCTTCAGATACAAACCATGGCTGGGCTGTTTTAGAATGGCCCATTTGTGTCACCAGTTCTGTAAGGGACAGGTTTGCAGTAGCGTACCAGCCTATTCCACAATCCTGGTCTCTTGCTCTAATTTGGCTACCGGAATCCTCTGAAGGAAAGTCAGTGCTACTCACCATAACGCTTCAGAATCCACCTTAGTGGATCAGCCCTCACTAATCACAAGGCAGAGACAAGTCTTGCAATTTCTGTGCCTTTCAGTATCAGAAGGAGAAAAGTTAGTTCATGGAATTTCTTTCCAATAAATTAAAGCTGACCCACAGACACATCTTGAAACAGAATAGAGCAAAGTTCACCATACCTGGCAAGTTCTCCAACTACCTATACCTTCCAAAGATAACTGGGTAACAAGTATTTTCAGCTTCAGCCCATTCAGTACCAGGATCAGATTTTGACTGTTTTCTGCTCAGTCTAACACTGCTCATGCCTGAACAAGTCGGTTTATTATTTGCTTAATTACACTAAAGGAAAACCCAAGTATTAAATGGATAACTTTATAAAAATGTGTGTTTTCTATTCTATGCCTTAAAGTGCTTGAAGAATATAAGTTCTTATGAAACTGAAGATTGTTCAAGCAGATACTGAGAGTAAATTATTTTCTAGTTTGTTTCTCTGAATGCCTACCCTCTGAGATTTGTTGGTAACCCTACAGAAAACAAGCCAATAGAAGGTTTTTTCTGCCAAGTTACACACTCTTCTAGATCTGAAGCATTTCTAATATAGCTTCTTTCAAAATCTGATTCCCTGCTCAGCAACAGCTAGAGCTTTGTGCAGTAAGCTTGGTTATCTGAACTGACATACATATGAAACATTGTCCCATCTGCAGAAAAAGCCTTTCTTATGGAGAACTTGACATTATATAGCTTTGCTATTTGACCCACAATTTGGTTTCCCTGATTTAACATGAACACTACTGCCTCATTCTCCCCAAATCACTGGTACAGACTTCTTCAATAGCTTCTGTAGCATTACTGAAGTGCAGAAATACACACCCAAACTTATATTTAGAATTTTTCATGCATAAAAACTCTATTTTTTGCTGCATTCCTCCCTTTCCAAGACCTCCACAACAGTAAAATAAAACAGCAGTTATTAGCATTTCATGCTGAAACTGTAGACTCCAATAATTTGAGCTGGAAATAAAAGCTTGATATGTCCTATTCCTTTGATTTTTCTTTAAAGTATGCAACTGCATAATTTCTCCTCCACCTCTGTGACAGGATACATAAGTAAACAAGAACTCTTAACTAAGTTGCAGAGGTATCCAGACTAAAACAGATTACTCAGTACTGTACTTTTAGAAAAAGAAGTCTTCAAGTAGCCAGAAAGCACGATAAGAGTAGTTTAAAAAAAAACCTACTTTCTCAAATGATACCAGAGAGATTTGTTAGTTTGAGTTCATTGTGTAATACTTGGTTTTACATTTGTCAAACTAGACACAAAGGTGAACTATTCAAAACTACTCAGCATCATAAATTATACTTATTCCCAGTTCTATATGCTTCCATGCTTTATGTCTTTTTATACACCACAAATGTTTAGGCTTCTACTCTCACCTCTTCCCATAAATTGTGATTCTTGTACTACACACCAACTGCAAGATAACTAAATAGCTACATACTGAAAAATGGAAAGCAACTGCTGTTAGGATACTTATTTTTATAGTTGATCATTCAGAACTACTTTGTCCAGCAACTGAAACAAGACAAGCAGAAGCCCAGATACTTATTCTATAGCCTTTCTAGATGGGCTCTGGAATCTCTTTTTTTTTTGGAAGTATGGGCTTTGGAATTTTTTTTGTGGTGATTTTTTGGTTTTTCAAAGCATAATTGCAATCCTTTTATCCCAAGACTTTTCAGTGCACCACATGAATGTGATTTTCACTGACTTTCTCTGCCCACAGTGGTGGTCGAGGACACAAGAGGCAGCAGGGAGGACATTGGAGAAGCTGCTACACCCACTCAGTAGAAACACCATGTTCTACTTAAGGCAAAGGAAAAAGATGGTGAGGACAACGCTTTGTCTGGAAAAGGAATCCACCGATCCCCTCTGATCCAAAAACAGGACCTACTTCTACAGTGTAAGAGTTCCATCTAAAACAACGTTATGACGTGAATTATACTTGAATAATAAAGACAGAATGGCTGAAAGCATGCAAGATAGATGTGCAGTTGTTCAAAACGTCTCAACTAATTTGTCCATCTGTGCTTGCCCTTTTACTGATGCATGACCACCACCTAATTTAACCCACCTTATTCTACCTTCACCTTACATTCAACATGGATATATCAGAAATCTCTCGCTGCTCAAGTCTTTATACTTCTTTACAGCAAAAGAACATAATATAGCATCCAGACAAGAGCCTTAAATCCTACTGCATCAAGTTTAGAGGCCAAAAAGCTGCTTCTTGGTTTTCATGTAGTTCATAAGCCTTTTTCAATTGCTTCTGTAAGTTTTCAATTGCTTTCTGTTAGTTGGCATAATTACAACACAAACAGGATTATTTCCTCCTGATATTGAATTTACTAATTAGGTTTTTGTGTTTTAGTAGTTTGGGGGCAGGGGGAGGGAGCAGTTTGCTTGTTTGTTTTAAGGCCAGTCAGTTAACTGATTTGCCATCTACTTGATACTTTTTCCTGGCCCAATATCTATACTGCCTGACACACATCATTTTTTAATTTATAATTGTAATACTTTCTGCACTAGACTCTCTGGGATCTAATTCATGGTAACAGACCTATGCCTTTGACACTCCTCTGTACAACTCATTCCTCACTTGTAGCATCGGTAAGATCAAGGCTGCAGAGAACAAGACTTATCAATACCTATTATGAGAAATCTAACTTAGCAAGACAAAGTTAAACCAAACCAAGTATTTAAAATAGTCAGGGACAGCTCTCAAGTTAGTAACATAGAAATTATGTCAGCTCTGCAAGCTACCCTGTGATACCAGTTTGCCTCATTTGGTCAGCATCTTGGGAAAACCAACAGCTTGACACAAAAATTATTTGCCATTTTTTGCATAAGTTTAACAAGGGAACTTTGACAAACCAAAGTTTCAGAGAAGTTCAATGTATTTGTTTGACCCTAAAATAATTTTCATATTTCCACTGTCTTAACCTCTTCTCTCACAGTGCATTTCCTTAAGACAACATGAAGCACCAAACAAAGCAAACTAGGAGTGGGCAAAGTCATCAAACACAGCTTGTCTGTTAAACTTGGGGTGCATAAGAGGTTTTAAATGCAGTCTTAAGTAATCAGTGCACTGTGGCAAAACACAGGGCATTTTATCTTGTAGCGATTTTTTTCTTCCATTTGTCTTCAGTGTTTCCTCTTTACAGTGTGGAAGCATCTAGTACTTGACTAAGTATGTCCACTACACAGGGGAAGGAAACGAATTCTTTGCTAAATAAGAACAGACAGGGACTAGGAGAAAAGGTAATCCTGCTTCAACTGGAAACACCTTCAGCCTTAGGACAGGAACTTTTTTCCTTACTTAAGGGAGAGTTTTTGAGACCAGCAGGATAATACAGTCAATGTGCCATTGAAGATGATTTTAAGTTACATCAAGATTTAAATTACAGCAACTGCATGCCTTAAGATTCTGATGAGCTTAGAATTGCTGAGTTCAGGCCAGCAAAGTTCACAAGCTATTACTTTACAAGAATATTCTGAAAATCACTACTTCCCCAGTATTTTGACTGTTTAAGCCTACAAGTCAGTGTAGCAAAAGGTTTCTAGAATGACAGGAAATACTAAGGCCAAAGAATTTAAGTCCAACAAAGGGTTGGCTACCCAGTGGTACATGCAAGTGAAGCGGCTGGCAACTAGGATGGAAAAGCATCTTTGCAAATGACAGCTGGGTTTTGCTGTTTAGAGAGTCCTGAGACACTTACAGCAATTGGCAACCATCTACATCAATGATGAAAAAAGCTATGATCAGAAACGCTGTATGCATGACTAATACTTCTTTGCCTATTTCAAGTGCAATTTTTCATAACTCATATCTAATGAGACAAACTATGGTCCTTCTACTCTTTCAAATGTAGAATAATAAGCACATGAGATATACACGTGCTTCCCAAGTTCTTCCAGAATCCTGACCTTATGAGTGCAAAACGGACACAATAACTAATACTACCTGGAAAAAAACCCCAATCTTAGAAAGAGGGACAGACTAGAAAAGGTGAGAGGAGATAGTACAAAATTCCCACTGCTTATTGGTGAAGCACAATAGCTGAAACCTGAAGTTAAGAGACTACTACAACAACCACACGTAGCCACTTGCAGTACAGATGGAGGTCGGGTGAAAAAGAGAACATAAGAGAACTGTGGTAAGACCACATGCTTTGTGCATCACACAGAATTTTGGTCAAGTTACTGGTTTCAATATGGACTAAGCCTGTTGCTTTGATGCATTTATTTTGCCCCACCTTGTGGTGAAAACCAGTTTACATACTGTGCTACAGCCATCTGATTAATCTCATTGAATATTCTACTACTATGAAAAGCTAGTATCAAAGACCAAGAGATAATCCTAAAAAGCTTACATCTGCCTACAGAAATAGTCATTGACAACCACCTTGGCTACAGAAAATATCATTTGACTCCTGGCAGGAGATACAGAAGTACCTTAGACTAGTACAAGAGGAATACTATTGTAAGGAGAGGGCAAGTTAATAACAGGCTTTCAAGTTTCAGGGTAATCATTTTACCTTACACTGCAGTAACACCTGAGTTACTTGCACTTCAGCACTAATTCCTTATGATAGCAATACTCAGCCCCCAACAAAAGGGACAAAATTAGTGTAAACAAACCCTCAAGTCTATAAAAGTTTCACATTATGACTACCCACAAACAGTCAAGAGCTTAAATTGACTCTTTCTTCCCACAACTCCCAGCAGTCATCTAGATAGCTTTGCTTTACATTTACACTGTGCAAAGAACAGTTTGCATCACCAGACCCAAGTAGATATATTAAATTATGTTAGCAGCACGTTTATAGAATCATAGAATTGCATTGGAAGGGACTTTTTGAAGGTCATCCAGTCCAATTCCCTTGCAATAAAAGCAGGGATGTCTTCAACTACACCAGGCTGCTGCAGAATCCCATCTGAATGTTTCCAGGTGTGGGGCATCAACCCTCACTGGGAACTCTAACTTCATTACAGATAATGGACTATTTCACTGAGACAACCACTCATAAACAAGGTTTGGAAATACCTGCTTTTTCTGAAGACCAGTGACTACGCAGTACTAACTGAGGGAATTTAGCCAAGGTGGTAGCTAAAGCCAAGTTCAGAAGCTTCCCAGCACTTACACACAAGTCCCTAGTATCAGCATTGTCTGTCAAAGCTCTAAAATGCTGTGCTAACACAAACTGAATGTTTGTTTTAGGCATAATGCCTAAATAGGAACTGGCTCTTTATTTTTCATAACTAGACAGTGAAATAACAAGTTCTAAACAAGACCCAAAAGAAGTCTCCTCTATGACATTAGTAAAAATTATACACCTGTAATGAAACAAACAGTAAACATGTATTTTGCATTTTCTTTGGGTTAAATGGTAAAATTCAACTTATTAGTAAGTTTGCAGAATTTTCCTTTCAAAAAGATGCTGACTTACCTAATACTGTTACAGTTGTTGATGACTGTGTATTTCCAAGTGGGAATGTAACTGCCTTGCAAACATATTCTCCTGCATCAGAAAAGCTTACATTTTTTAAGATGATTGTTGCATCAGTAAGCGAGTAGTTTTTAAATGCCACTCTTCCTTGGTATTCTCCTTGAACAGATATTCCATATTCAGGGTGATGAACAGCAATAGTCTGTGAACTTTTACCATATATCTTCTCCCAAGAAACTTGTGTTATTGTTTCGTTTACATCAATTATGCATTTCAGGGCAACCTTCTTCCCCCAAACCGCTGTCACATGTGGATCAACAACTGGTCCAGCTAAGGCACCTAAAAACAGAGCAATTGTTAGCTGCTACACAAGAAAGTTACATCACTTAGTTTTCACAGTAAGCCTTCTTCCATAATTAGCATACCTTTTTAGAAGAGAATTCCTGCTTTTTTCTGATTAAGTGATTCACAACAGTGTGGAAATACTACAGAAACGTATTTCAGGCAAAATCATCAAGGTCAATAATACCACTAACACACAACTTCATAGGAAAAACAACCTGACAATTGTATAATTTGTCTAACAGTCTTTTGGGAATTTAACTCAATATCAACATTCAGTGAATTCATATTTACCAAAAAAACAAGACATGGTACTTTTTAGCAGTCTGATTACTGATATAGAGCATCAAGTAAAAACTTAAGTTAACCTACTGCACTCACGTGTTTCTCCTTAAATAATCTTTATTAAGTCATATCTTTTATAAGTAGAAAAAAGTGAAACTTCCAGCAGTTACCATACCACTAAGTACTTAAAAAGCAAAGCAACAATTAAAACAACAAAAAAGCCCCTATCAAAATCCCACAAACCACTCCACATTTACAGTGACAGTCACTCAAAGAGCTCAACTTGAACTTTCCTATCCTACTTCCTAATGAACACATTCACCGCGATACATATGCAATGTTTCTGCTTCAGTGTAGTGGGGTGTCTTCACACAAGATCTTGTCTCAGACAGTAAATATGCAAGAGTAGGCATAGTCAAGTGCCTGCTTAGGATTCAACATATTTCTGCTTAATACCTAAAATGCCTTCTACAGCAGCACCTAACATTCTGAGCTCAGCATTTTATGCCAGCCTCCTTTCAAAAAAGGAAATCTGCTAGGACAAAGTGGTTCAATATACCACAGGTTCACCATTTCTTTTGCCAAACAGATGCTCAGCAACTTCACTCATTAGTTCTCTCAGAGCAAACTAACCTGATGTAAAAGAACCAAAGTCTTAGTCCACGATGTATTTCTTTTTCCTGTGCTCAGATTTTAACAGAGCTATTTCAAATTCTCTGATTCTCTCTTCAGATACCATGTCAGTACTCAAGCTGCTAGTGAGGAAGTTCACCAATGAAGTAAAAGTCACATATAAATTTTATTAGCCCCATTCTCACAAGCATGAAGAAGTCATTCAATTTAAGACATAAGCTGCCTTTTCACTCACCAAGTTCACACAAAAGACAAGTGATGTGTTCAGGAAAGAAATCGTTAAAAGCCATTATCTACAAGTCCATTGTTAAAAGATTTCCACTTCCCATTGATTGATTTTTAATCGTTCAAACTATTTCTAAGTCCAGTAAGTCACCCAAAAAGTGATTTAGCTATGTATTTCTTCAGTATAAAACTACCAACTAACATCAATAGTATGAACACCTTAAGCTACACGTGTAAGTCAAACTAAGCCAGAAATTGAGACCAACATTGTTGATACATGAGTTGCTAAGTGGGGCTGGTGAGGAGACAAAAACAAGAAAAGTGAAAAAAAACCATAATATGGTTCAAATAGAGAATATCTGCCATGAGAAGTAGTGCAAGAACATTCTGTCTATTCTCCTCATGCTTCCTATCTAACACATTATTGGGACAGACACCAGAAAGAGGACAACTATTTGCAAACTAGCATGCACAGAGTTCTGCCCAAACTTCATCTCCACTTGCCATTGCTACATTTTAACATAAGGTGGAATGTTCCTTAAAAATATTTGACTATTGCTTTCTACCTTATTTATAAGGTTCACAAGTTACATTTGTGAAATGTATTTCAGAATGTACAGTATATACATATTCTGTAATGTAATTTAAGCAAAGAAAAACACACTTTCATTCAGGAATCAGGTTTTTCAACAAT
>VWZV01011121.1:538033-559870 GCA_013397155.1 Irena cyanogastra
AGGTTTTTCAACAATTAAATCTACTGAATATTAACCTATATTAAACTTTAACATAGTGATTAGCTGTATATAACCCCAAACAACTTAGTACAGAAAAGTCCCACAAGTAAACTTACAAAAACTGCTCAGACTTCCAGGGAAGGTAACAAACTGAACTGAAAAAACATCCCAGTTAACTGAACACGTGAGCTCTTTTGCTTCCTTTTACTTTTTTTTGACAACTCTGCTCCCAGAAATTAAGATGCTTTAGCCACATAAAGATGACCATTGTACATTTAAAAAGTCAATACTCAACAATTGTGCCACCAAGGAATACTTTTAACAGCTCATTTGTGCCATGAGAACATTGTGTTCTCACATAAATTACATTAATATGTACAGAAGACAAACTTTTTAATTGCTGCTATTTTCAAGATTTACAGACTGAACTTAGCAGAATCCATATATATTTATAGACATAAACACACTTGCATGTATAGAATGTTGATCAGTTAGATCTTTTTCCTTCACCTTCTCCAGCTAGGGAGATAAAGCTAACATATCACTAACTCCAGATTTTATATTTTTCACATCTTCTGACACATGTTCAGACTCCAAAGACAAAAACAAACAAACAAACAACAAATAACTTATCTATGTGAATCATTTTAAATGAACTTACATACAGCTCATACAACAGTATATAGACTCTGAAATGTTTCAAGTGTTAGAAATAGTTTAAATCTGAAGTGCCAACGCCACATATTTAATTTGGAACAGTATCTCTTGTTTTAATCTCCATCCAGTTATTATTTAACTAGCTGTAGTTGCAGTGCAATCAAGCTAATAGTTCAAACTAGCAAGCTAATTACCACACACATATTCATGGCTCTCCAAGGTTCAGTACTCTTAAGATAAGTATTTCCTTTGACATAAAGACTTCCACTCAAGAGTCAGTATTCTGCTCACAGATCGTAGTTGAATAATGAGCTACATGTCTCCTCCAAAAGAACACATTCAGAAGCTTATAACGCACAAGGTTCTGAAGAACAAGACAATTCAAGACCACACTATTCAGGTCCTTAACTGATCCAAAGTACTGGCACATAGGACATACATTTATTGTTCTAATGAGGCCTGGCCCTCCTCCTCTTGAAATCTGACCTTCACTGCTTCACATTCACAATATTGAAGTCTGACAGTCATTCTCAACAAACCTTCTGTATACACCTTGTATTTATTTAGTAATCAAGATGTTTTGTAACTTCTCAAGGTAAACACAGCATCATGAGGTTCTCTTACTTGTTTCTTTATATTTGTCCAGGTTTTTACAGACCTGCCTTCTCTTTCCTTTTTGCTCCCTTGGAATACGTAAGACTGTCCTGTTTCACATGCAGCCTATTGAGATCACCATCTCAAGCAATTTCATGATTCAATTTCAGCTAAGTACCTATGCACAAACTGATTTTTGATCACAGTGATTCAATGCCACGCTTGGCAATAAAATCAAGACTCTTACCTGAAACAGCAAGGCAACGACTCTACTCATGTAACTTGACAGAATGTTTAAAGAGTAAACAAAACAAAAAGATCCCTAAGGCTCACTAGCAGCATTTAAAGCCACAGAACTAGGTTCTATCAAATACTGACCATGATAATTTGTTCGATATCAATTCTGAATTAAGCTTCTACCACTAACTGAAAAAAAGATACTGAGGAATCATATGACAACCTTTATAACAAAGTGTTCATGATATGGAATGACAGAATACTTTCCACGTTTACAGGCTTGTTATTTGTTGCAATAAACAACAGATTTAGATTTTCCACATGAAGCAGCCACACACAAGTCTAATTATAAAAGCAATGCATTTTGTTACCCACTTAACAGCACACTTCTGGCAAGGATTACCATACTGACTCTATCTAGCCACTGATTTCCCACAACCTGCCAACTATTTTCACAAGACAAAGCCAAACTACACAAGAGCATAAAACTGAATTTTTTCCCCTCTATCACCAAGTTATTCAGCTCATGTGGCCTTAGAACAAACTAGTGGCAGGGAACTCAGAAGAGTTCCAATCAAGAATGGAGCAAAACAACAAGAACATCCCATTTCACTGACAGCAAGTTGCTATGTCAGCAGAACTTCCCATGGAACACTCAAAGTCAGGCTAAGCATTATTGTTTGGTCAGTTTCATTTCAGCTGACATCAGAAAGCTTATTCTTGCAGTCCTCCTCCTCCTCCTGTGTCAGCACTCATCAGGTACCTAAAAGACCCCTACCTACAAAAACTCACTTGTTCGCTTCCTGATTTAACCTTCTGAATCAGCTCAATCACAAGTGGTAATGCAACACAGGCAATGAGCACAGCTCCACAAATCTAGTGGCATTTTCAGATTTGTTTAGCTGGAAAAGCAAATCACTTTGCAAGACACTGCAGAAAGCAAGCTGAAACCTCAACTTGAGGCTTTATAAAAATATATGCCTAGATGACTGGGAAGAAGTCAGCGTACCTTTTGAGCACCAGGGCATGATCAAATTACTGTGTTAAAAAAATATCAGAACCAAGGAATGGAAGAGATTCGAGATTAAGTAGTACAAAATGCCTCAACACTCCAATTAGCTTCCAATTAGAAGGGCTAAGCAAGTACTTAGGAAAAAAACTGTACTCAAATCAAAGAGATAGTATCATAACCTAGTGTAACTCTCACCTAAGGATCTGCTTTGCCACAATCCTTGCTTGAAGTGGAGCGTCAATCAGCGTTTTGGGGGCAAGTGAGCTGAGATCAGGAACAGCACAAGATTAGCTTCTATAAGCACTGCATTTACAGGACTCAGCTCAAGTTTCCTTTTTTTGGTACAGAAATTGCCATATTTTTTAAAGGAGATATATTACTTCCATCCCATTAAGGGATGTATTACTTTATCTCAGAGAACAAAACTTAAAACCTCGTTCAGTGTTTAGCACACAATATAACAGGCATACAAAAGTCTACCAGAATGTAAAAAGTTTCAGTGAAATGAGGCATAGCAATTCAATTGTCTGAAGCCAAGACTACTGAAATTCTCAGGCTCTTTTAGGTTGCTTTTTCATTTTACTGAAGTTCAAGGGATTTTATCTTTTAAATCAACTTTACCTAATACCAACAGGAAACTAAAAACATTAGGATGTAGCTCATGCAAATTCACCACTTGGAAATAGTTTTATTAACTTCTGAATGTTAACTTCCTACACATGCAAATGGCCCAAAATGAGATTCCAGTCTTGACTTGGTTTATGGCATGAGCAGCTCTCCTCTATGTGACTAGAGCCTGACTTCTTACAAAAACCATAGAAAGGAGAATATAATTTCTAGTTGAAAATTATAAAATAAAGTTGCACAAAGTTGTATCTTTTCTAAGCCACCTAAAAATCAAAGAGACTGGCCACAAGAACTGCATGAAGAGGTCAGTCTCAATTTCAGTGCTGTCTTAAAAGTTAGCTGCTGCTGAAGGGTTTTACTAATATCAAGCTCCAAACAGACAAATTCTCAGTTAAGTGCTATCACAGGATATTCTACAGAATTCTGAAACACTCTAAGCCACCATCTGGCTGCTGCTAAGGGTACAGCTGACAAGATATCACACTATTCAGCCAGGAGGCTTGTCTTGCTCTGCTCCTTCATTCCCCATAGCTGATGGAAGAGACTGTCAGTTATCTCCCTCTAGTTGCTGAATCAACACACGTATCTACATAGAGAGAGCAAGGAACAGAAATAATTGTTAGGAAGGCTACAGCTACCAAGCCTAAGATAGCATCCAGAGCCCAGAGAGAAGACTCTCATTGCCTGTTAAAAGGCCAGGTAATGCAATACTGGACAAAAAACTGTCATTTTAGCACAAAGGTATCGAAGATGACAAAGTATACAAACCTCTTCAGCTCCACAATAAACAATTATCTACAAGACTGACAATTGCAACACAGAAAGCAAAGAAACAGATTTCAAAGAGACACCTTACTCCAATGCAACACAAAGTCAAAGAAAAAGTAGTTACAACTCAGAATTTAACATTTATTTGAGCCCAACTCAAACAGTCGGGAGTTGGAGCTTCAGAAAAACTCTGCCCTTGAAGTCAGACATGGCTATTACCCACCATTCTTACTCCATTTTCACATGTGAACTGGTGCTTCTGTTCTAGTTTAACTCCACATAAGACAGCACCTGTGCCCTTGCATACTCTGCTTCCCACCATGCTGCACAGACCTTTAGTATCAAGCAGCAGGACAATCTAAGACAATAAAGGAAGTTAAAAAGGAATGTTAGGCTCATGATTCAAACGGAGTTGGGAAGGACACTCCCAAAAAGCCAATTTTATAAGGTTGAAATTCTAAATCAAACTACTCACTAGGAGTGTTTATCAAGTCCCATGAACTTTAAAACTTTGTGTGGAATTTTGAGACCTTATTAACAAAAATGTCCATTTTACATGTTCTTATACTATAATCTTTTATACATATTAACACACAGCAAAGTAAGACATATATGTTTATCACGACATCCTTTTCAAATGTTTACAAAACATGTTGAACTAATAAGTAAGGCATGCTATGAAGCGGCTGGAAGTTCTTCTGCTATGAATATTTCCAACTCTGTTTCAACTAATCTCACAATCCCATCTCCTTTAAAAGGAAATAAGCAGGACAATGAGGTACTCTTTCTAATAAATAGGCCAGGCTCAAAAGGAGGACTGAAGGAGAACATCTCATTACAAGTCCCACTCCCTCAAAAAAACTAGCAGTAAGAGTAAACAAGTAGCTCAAAAGTTATCCATACACACAACCACTGCCTAACCACCACAAAATGCTTCACACTCCCATTTAAATAAATTCAAATCCCTAAGTATCAGAGAAATAGGTATAAATATGCAGAAGAGATTGAAACAAGCATTCCTTAATGTAACTCAAACATCTTACTGGAAAGTTTGTTAAAGAGTTCCAGATGATCTTAGAAATCTTTTGAAACACTAAAGATGAGTCAATAGTTCTGACAAACTGATCTGGTGGGAAAGGCTGAAATCCTCCTACGTGACATCCAGTTTAAACACATGACCAAAATATTTAAACAGAAAACTGGAGGTCAAAAAGAGAGTTGTACGTCTGAGTCTTGGTGAGGCTGATGACTAATGCATTATACACAGAGAAACAAGTGAAGTTACACTTAACAAACCTTTCCCAGTCAGGCAGAAAAACACCTTCAAGCTGCAGTGGGTCCAAATTAGACTAGCAGCCAGCAAGAGGTGTAAGTAACACATCAAGGACATTAAATAACTGGTTAGAAAGCAAAGAGTGTTCTGAAAGCTACAGCAAGTGGATGGTGATTACATATCAAGAATTGAAAGTCACACTATAGAATATGCTAATATAGAAGTATATGCTCTAGCCAACATCAGTGAGGCTCCATCTGGAGTTGTTCAGCTTGAACAGCACACATCATATATTAGCCATCTAGAGAGTCTGAAAGTGAAGAGTGTTCAAAGGCCTTGAAAACATGACCTACAAGAAAGGACTGGAAGAACTCATTATTATTCTCATAAAAAGTAACCTGATAAAGGTCCAAAAGTACTTACACTGCAAGAAGAGAATGCCTGCGAAGATTAGGAAGAAGATAAACCAGTACAGTGGTAAAAAAACCTAAAAACAGAAGCACAAAAAACAAGAACCAAGCCCACTGAAATAAAGAAAATGATACTACAGAACATGAATTCCTGAAATGAACACCCTAGCCAAAATGACAAACCTCCACACCCTTTAGAAAGGTTTGATATTTCATAATTAAAAAAAAAAAACAAACTCCCAAACTAACCTAAGCTGATCTGCACATGATGAAGGATTTTATTGGCTTCATTATTGTTAATATTAACAGATATTTTTACCAAAGTAATAATCCAGTCTTCCTTAAAATTCTTGTTAGCCAATATGACACACATGCTGAAGGACTTAATGACAAGTTCTCTTTTCAGGAACTCACTTGCAACATTCCATCCCATACACTTATACCACTTGCTCTAGCACAATCAGTGGGCTCACCCAGACCTCACTACTGTGAGAAGACTTCAGAATATGCTGCTTTTACAAGTCTCATTCCCAGTCCTCTTCCTAGAAACCTGCTGGTTCTTCAACTGTGTTTGAGACTATCCTCCAACTTGCTCTGCAAATCAAGAAATCAACCCAGTGAATGAAATAGGAAAAACACAAAATAGAAATTAACACTGATGGCATTTAGAATGCCAAAACCATTTCATTTTTAATGCTCAGTAAGCAGAACTTGAAATACATTATGAAACAGAGTTCCACACAATTACTTAGAGCACACTTAAATACTTTTTTCATCCTCAGGTCAGCTTGCATTTGGTTTAACTTGAACACTGCAAGTTGTTAAAACAAATAGCTACTTTCTTATCAAATGTATTTCTCATTTCCTTCTATTTGTATCCTGTAGTTACTTTTTTCAGTAAAGGTTCTCCTCTTCATCAGAGGGACAGCCAGCTCACAGCAGGTGACCAGTCTCCTCTATGACTTATTTTTTTAACTTCTAATCCACAAGCACATCTTTTGTCACGTATTTTGTTAAAAGCTTTTAACTCTTCGAAGTTGTATATTTAACTCCACATGAAATCTCTGTTAGCCTCAGTTTGTCCTCAGCTAAGTCACTGCGGCATCCTCAAATCACTCCTTACAAACAAGTCATTCTCAGCAACCAGTAAGATTTGGAAGAAATGACAGGCTTCAGCTTTAAGAAAAGCAACTCATTTTCAGCAGGTTCAATAATAAGTTGAGTTATAACCTTATGCTTAGACATAACTCTAATCTTGCTTGCTTAAAATTTATTTTAAAAGTTCAATCTCCTCATTTATTTGCAGGGCTGTGAGTTCAAGGTGATAAAAGAAACTCCATTGAGGAGATATACAGGAATACCTAATCACATAATTTTAGTCAGCTAGTGCTTCAGCTTTTCTGACTTCTATATATAAACTGCCTCTCATGATACAGACAACATCACATATTACACAAAAATTGACACTTTCTGGACATTGGTTTATTCTTAAAAGGTTTCAATTCTAGTATACTCTTCAGAGCTAAGAAATTTCAAAGCTGGCATTACTACACTTCAAGTTCAAAAGAGGGTGCCAATACAACATCATCACAGAGGCCATGCTTCCCAACAGTGCACTGTCTAGTTCAGACCTTGTACAAGCAGCTGCTTCATACCAGACCTCCGGCGAAACTCACAGAATTGACCATCACATACTCAAGGCCTTCCTTGCAATAATACAAATATTTTTTATAATAATTCATACACAAAGTTTAATACTCTCTTCCACAAAGGATGCCTCATGGGCATTACTGAAGAACCATCTACACTTCAGCTTGCTTAACTATTTAACCCCTCAGTTTCTTAAGGTACTTCAAAACTTTGTAACTCATCTTTATTCCAATTTGCCATGAGTAACTAGCAGCTATATATAATTAGGGCACCTCATACTCCAGGAAATGCAATAGACAAGATCCTACTATCCTCTAGTACCACCTACAACTGTAGCTTCCACCACACAAATTTTCCAGAAAAACTTCTCAGACCATGGTGACAGCTAAATGGTCTGGTCAGATAAATACCCTGCCACTTCCTTCCAGACTCCAGACCCCTCCACTACTTATTTAGAAAGGCAATTTAATGCTATTACAATATCCACTTTTTTTTTTTTTTCCCCAAGGGGAAGAGAGATATTGGGGGTGAGAGATTGAGCACTAAATATTACAGAAGTCTGAGAAGTCCATCACTTCTGCTTCATTTCAAAAATGTGGAAGTTACCAATGGCATGGCAGCATATTCTGTTCCACCAAGCCACAAACTTGCAAAAACACGGGTTGGTGCTCCCAATGCCAACCCAGTCCAAAAAAACCAGCTTTCCTTCCACGTTAAATGGCTGTTGTTTCAACACTACCATATAATAAACTTGCCATTTCACAGACTAACAGAAAAAAAACCAAGGCAACTCAATCAGAACCCAAAAATACAATACAAAGTGTTCAGTATAAGATTCGTGTCACTGCTGTTTGTTCTCTTTCATTATAAAGTAGCAAGTCACTTCTGCTACACAGTGGTATTTACATAAGCTGCCATCCTAACCATGAGGGTAACTATAATGTGCATCTTGCTAGATTACCCAAAAGGCTCATGTCTGTCCCAGAGTCTAAAACATGAGCATTACTAAGATATTCTTGACTTAACCACTCTGACTTCATTTGTCAGACTGAGGCATTCAGACTCAAGTCACAGGAAACACTATTTATCAGTACCAGCCTGTACAGGGGAGGGAAAAACCCAACCAACCAAACTTCCACAGAAATCCTGTGGTATCTTCAAAGAATTCAACAGGTGACATCGAACACAGATGTAAGCTATAGTGATCATTTCCAACCAGGTCACCTAGCAATTACCACAAACACAAGTGAACTCCTAGGCACAGCTTTCTTCATAATGCATTTATCATTGGCAAAGTCAAACAAGCTCTAATATTGATGTAGAGAATAATGATTTCATGCAGGTAAAGAGGCAAGGGACCTCAAGAAGCCACTCAGTCCTGCTCAAAGTAGGTCCAGTTATATCAGACTGCTTGAAGATTCATCCAGTCAAGTTTGGGATATCACCACAGGACATGGAATCCTCAAATACTTTGGGTACCTTCTCCCTCACAGAGAAGTTTTACTTCCTTACATTGGCTCAGGTTTTCCCACACCCAGCTTGTTCCTACTCCCTTGTGTGGGGCATCTCCGAAGAAAGCGCTGATCTATGCTCTTGATACATTCTCATCAGGCAACAAATAAGGGTTCCTGTCTGCAGCTTTCCTCTCTCCAGGCTGATCAGGCTCAGCTCTTGCAGCCTCTGCTTGCACATCCTGTGTTCCAGTCAATACAGTGACCCACTTCTGGGCTTGCTCTGGTAGCTCAGTGTCCCCCTGGTACCATAAGCCACAAACCAGACACAGTGCTACAGTGATGAAGAGAGGTAAAGTATATTCCTTCCCTCAATCTGCTGTCATGCTTAGCAGAACCCAGGATGAGGTCTCCTTTCCTTGCTGTAAGGACAAACTGCTGATAGTGCTCAATTTGTTATTCACCAGGGCTCTATACCTATGCCTGCCAAGCTGCCTTCCAGCCCCTTGGACCACAGCCTATGCTGTTGAATGGCGTTCTCAGTCCAGATGTGGGACTTAAAATCACAGAATTGTTTAGCCTGAAAAAAGACCTTTAAGATCACTGAGTTCAACCACTAAGCTACAACTGCCAAGTCCACCACTAAACGAAGTCCCTAAGTGCCATATCTACACATGCGGAGTGATGGCACTCAGTATGATCTGCTCCACAACCAACCCTGGCACTGAGGTCAGGCTGACAGGCTCGTAGTCTCCTTGATCCTCCTTCCAGTCCTTCTTGTACCTCGACATTGCATTTACTAACTTCCAGTGAACTAGAACTAGGACTGCTGGTAAATGATTCAAAGTGGCTTGGTGAGCACTTCTGACAGTTTTCTCAGTAGTCTTGGGTGGATGCCATTTGGCCCCATAGATTTGTATGCGTCTAAGTGGCACAGCAGGTCACTGACCATTTATCCTTGGATTAAGGAGGCTTCATCCTGCTCCCCATCCCTGTCCTCCAAGCTCAGAGGTCTGGGTACTCAGAGAATAATTAGTCTTAACATTAAATACTGAGGCAAAAAATTCATTATGTGCCTCACCCTTTGTCATTGTCTCACCCCACATCAATAAAGGATGGAGATTTTCCTTAGCCCTCCTTTTGTTGCTTGTGTATTCATAAAAATACTTTTTTTTCACCTTCTTTTACAGCAGTAGCCAGATTAAGTCACAGCTGGGGTTTAGCTCTTCTAATTTTCTACCTGCAAACATCACATCCTCCTGAGTTGCCTGCCCCTTCTTCCAAAGCTCATGAACTCTTCTTTTCTTGAATTCCAGCTCTCTGTTTAGCTATGCCAGTCTAGCTCTAAGCACCCTAGACACTCTTCCTCACCTTGCCTGCCTTTCCTGAAAGGTAGAAATCTAGCTGATTACATGACTCCAGTCATGCAAGCTATTCCACAACATTGCTGCAATCCCAATGAGATCCTAAGTCTGCAATTTTTTTTATCCCTTCCATTGTGAAAGCAGCGCAAATGAGCACAATTTCCATCATATTCCCTTTGGACACTTGTTGATTGCTCCCTGCATCTTTGCTTTCAACTCTTCAGATTAGGGAAAAATCAAAGGCCATCTCAACATGCATAGTTTAAAACCCTTCTCACAAGCTAGCAATGCTTTTGGAAAAGAACCCTTCACCTTACTTCATCAGACAGACCCTGCCTCTGGTTCAGTAGTCCTTGTTCCTCAGGGAAAGTTCAGTGACTAGAGAAGTCCAATTAATTAATACCTGATCTTTCATGCACTTCACAGTATTTCACCAGGTAACACAGGAAAGCTGCAATGGTCAGCCAGAATTTACATATCAATTGTAGGACCACATAGCACGCATGCAGAAATGACAGTCAACCCAGAAGAAGCAATGAAGATATAAATCAAGAATTAGCATATTTCTGTGCCTGTATTTACTGACTTGTGCAGTGCTATATCAGTACTTAATTATTTTGTTACTCAGTAACTTAATTTTCCACACATATATACTTTCTGTTCTTCGGATATTACACTGCACTTCTCTGATTCCACCTCTACATTCATTATCAAGGCTAACTTAAGTCGACTCAGAACCAATTAACTGCCAATTTCTGAAATTCACAATTACTGTTCAACTTTATGTTCAGACATAAGGTCTAACAAAAACATGATCACATTCAAGCTACATGTCTTAGCACTATGCCATATCTTACCTACTCACAGGTAGGGGTGGAAAGGAGGATTTCTGAACTGTTCAGTTCAGATGAATGAAGCCAATGAAGTCTGAGTACACAGGTTGTTTTCCTTTGTCTTAGTTCATACAGTATAAACACAATGAAGTTTAAAAAATCAACAAAAAACCCCAATTAAGTCTGACAGATACCACCAGAAATGCTGGCTGGTTTTGACAAGCCAGAACTAACAACATTTAAAGGTGTGCCATACTGAAAAGCAAGGTCTATGAAACTCCTAACCTAACCAAGAAGTTTTAAGCACAAACCTCCTGACTTGGGATAACTTAAAACAAACAAACAAAAATTCACCACAAAACCAACTATCTAGGGCATTTCAGCCATTTTTGCTAGAACAAAGCAAATGAAAAAATACTGTTCTATCAACATGTTTGTGTTTAGTAGAGTATTACTTTTACATGGGAACAATAAAATAAAAGTTCAAGTGACACAGAACTGAACTTCACTTCAACTTTAAATGGAGAAAAGGACACAGCAGAATCAGAGACTGCCCACTGCATTTAGTGATATGACAGTACACGGTCACATAACTACCAAAGAGTTCTGTACAAGCGAAGTTTCTGAATGGCTTTAAATAAACACTGTTATCAGCATTTTGGGTTCTGGGGAGTTTCTCTTCTGGCTTTTCTCTGAAATTAGTAAGCAGTACCTGAAATTCTAAGCATTCAGTAACAGTTGTAAACATGCAGCACTCCCTGTTCCCTGCACTGTACATCCTACACTGAAACCAGAAAGCCATTAAGAACTGGTCAGGAACACTGATGCACGTGTGATGTCCTTCTAAAAAGAGGAACAAGACCATCAATCCCTAGGAAGGCCCTGACTGCCTTAAGCAGACCACTCCTTCACTTTTTATATGTTGTCTTTCCACACACCACTTACTCTGGGGAGAGCTGAGGTCTGCAGGAAGAGAAGGGAGGTTGTACTTCGCACTATGTAAAAAGGGAGGCTGTACTTTGCACTACATAATGTTGCAAAGTCTCAAACTTCAGAAGGACAGCTAAATATTAACTTCACATTTTCAATTACCCATAAAGTTTTAGTGTTATCTGCCAATATTGGACAACTGTGGTCATACAATGAAATATAGAACAAACTTACTTTGTCAGGAGCAACAAATCTCAGCTGTCCATAAAAAAAATCTGGTAAGTTACCAGTTACATTACAAAGTTATGAGATGCCTGGTGCCCCCTGCATTGCTGACACTGCTGGCTTTTTTTTAGCTCTTAAGGCCAGCTCACTGCAGGCCATTCCAGAAAGTTAACCCCTTTTTGTTCAGGAACTGCATCATTACAGTAAGCCTAGGGAATGCTGTTTAGTAGCTGCTCAATTTACTGTTAAGCTACATTTTCAGTATGTCTCACATTGTCACCTAGCTCTGTGCTATATGGTATTGGTCTTCCTGGCTACTTACTGAAGTAACAGAAAAGATGTAGCCAGACCTTTATTTAACAAATTCTCTGACAGATATAACACACTAGGAAGAAACAACGGGATCCAATTTTGAAGTAAGTTTTTAGCAGTCAAATTGATTTATAGGAAAAACTTGTTTTAGACTTTACTTTGACATTTTAATCTAAATAGAAGACTTCCAACTACTTCTACTCTCTTTCCAGGGCTAGCAACTATAGTATGCTAGCTTGTGCCTGCTCATGCACACTATGAGGCTCATTTAGACTGAAAGGGACTTCTGGAGTCCAATCCCATCCCCAACTGAAAGCAAGGCCAACTTTGAAGTCAGATCAAATTGCTCAGGGGTCATACCACAGTCAGGTTCTGAATATTTTCAGGGACAGAGATTCCACAACCTATTTTAGTGTTCCATTCTCTGTGTGGGAAAACATACTGCTAATACATTGTAGTGATTTTCCTTGTTGCAGCTTGCATCAGCTGCCTCTTATCCTTTCCTTCTGCATAGCTAAGGAGAGTCTGTCTTCATTTTCCCTCTCACTGCCTATTAAACAGTGCCAGCAGCAATTAGGATGCCCCACTTCAGACATTTCTCAAAGCTGAACAAACTCACTTCTCCAGCCTTCTTCATACATCACATGGTGACTTCCTACCTAAGTGGCCTTTCACAGGCACTTCAGCACCTGGCTTAAATTTGGGAGCACAAAACTGTGCACTGTACTTTTGATGTAGTCTCACAAGCTCTAAATAGTAGAGGTCCAAATTGCTTCTTTCAACTGACTGAGCATGCCCAGTGTGCTCTTCACCTTTAGCACTACAAAGGCACATACTGCCCCACAAGGACCTTTATGATCTTTCCTGTAAAGGCACTTGTCACCAGTCTGCACCACATCTCTGCTGCTGCATGGGGTCATCCACCCCCAAGAGAGACTTGGCTTGGCACTTGCTTTTGAATTTCACAAGATTTCCAACAGTTATTTCTGACCTGCGGACATCCCACTCAATCAGCCCCATCCAGCAGATGAATTGACCCTCACAGTCATCCACAGTATCCACAAACTTGCTTTAAGTGCCTTACAACCTGGAAGAGAGGTCAGAACGCAGACAAACTGCCCCTGCACTGGTGCCACCAGCAACAAGCTCTCCAGATGGACTCCCTACAGCTGATCAGAACCTTCTGAGTTCAGCAGGACACACAATTTTCACCCATCTAGCAATCCACTTCCCAAAACATCTCACCAGTTTAGCTACAAGGAAATATTAGAAAATCCTATTAAAAGTTCCTTAAAACACTGCTCTGCCATTGTCCAGTGTCTTGCTCCATGTACTTACAGCAGTCAATTCAGGACCTCTTTTCACAGTAATCTCAGATTGTGGAGCCACCACCATTACTGCTCTTCCTCACTTCACTTCAGTTTTCACCTATTTGCAGCCACATCAATTTATACCTAAGCCGTGTCTCTTGAGACTCAGAATACACAGCTGTAGAGTAGCTCTGGAAATTCATCACAAAAAGAACTTTCAACTAACAGTTCTATAGAGTCACACAGTCCTCACCTCCTTCTCTAAGGTAGAACACTCTGCAGAATCATTTAAAGATTTTCCATTAAGCTTACACAAATCTGTTTCTCCACAAAAGATTACATTGTGATTTATCAGGAGGTAGCATAAGTTACTAAATATTCAGGTGGAAACACTGATACATCAATGGTGATAATCCGGTTATAGTAAAAAAACCTTACTATTTTACAGCTGTTGAACTTAACAGTTGTGTTATACATATAGAATCACAGAACTGTTTGAGTTGGAAGGGACCTTAAAGATTTGAAGTAGACCATATAAGCCACATGCAGAAGCCTGAACTACCTTGGATACCTCAAACAGCCACACAGAACTTAGTAGGCTTCTTCCTACAGACCCTATCCTGGATAAATGGCTATATTACACTTGCTAGTTACCAGAAGTAGATTATTTTATGCTACCTCAGCTACCAGTAACACATTGAAACTTTCAACAGGATGCATTTAAATTTCCCAAAAAGTGATTAACAGTATGGTCACAACCATGAATTTCTCATAGTTGATTACTTGAGAACTACAGTGTCTTTTTAAATGGTATAGTGCCTTAATGAAGTAATAATAACATTACTTCCATTTCAAGAAAGTTTATCTGTTGAAATCAAAAGCGCATTGAAGTGTTTAAAACACAGGAACAGCAGCACTGGTGAAAGGCTGTGAAGTGGGTTTTCATAATGCAATTATCAATCTTTACAAATATATTAAAAATTATATTAAGCTTAACAGCTCTTGACTTCCCTTCTCCAACCATCAGCAATCAACCTTAGCAGAGTTACTTATTCATTGTGGCAAGGGTCAACAGTCGATGTTGGAGAAATTAAAAAAATTTGGAGAAAGAAATTACCCCCAAGTTATATATGAGTCAGAAGTCTTGCTCCCTATGTTAATCTGTTGCTATGAAGAAGTTACATGGTATTTCATGTAATTTAACTTATACTTGACTAAAGTTACTATTTTTTGTACCAAATTATATACACTGAAAAGAAATTAAGTTACTCATCTTGAACATGTCAATTCTTCATATTCTTTATCCACCATCTCTTCATCCAATAGGCTGGTTTTGGTTATGCTTGTCCCAGCAATAATTATTTTTCTGGTTATACAAATACACCACAGGCAGCATGGGTGGTATTCAAAGTGAAAAAAAAAGCAACAGAAGTGGGCAAAGAATGCCCACACAATACAGGAGTAAGAAAAAGTTAAATCCAACACTAATCTGTGATCATCTACCTGAGGGGCTAATAAAAATAACAAATCCAAAAGTAACCAATAAATTCACCAAGCTAGCTCAGTTGTTTTTTTCCACTCATCTGTACACACACATATCAGCTATGGAGACCTGCTTGACTGGTCTTTATTCACCTTTAGCAGGAGATTGCCATTTGAATGACCCCAAATTTTGCACATGCCACTGCATTACACTGATAGTACTAGCACCTGCCAAACACTCAAAACAACAGCCACTTTCAGAAAACATTCCGCTCTGTTCAAACTAATCCCAGAACTAGTTTAAGAGCTATCATGTTATACAAACCTTGACTAATGGAAAAGGAGAAAACAATGAATCCCTGTAGACATATAATGTTATCCTAAATGCCAGATAATGAAAATCTGATGTGGGAAGGGGGTTGGGGAAGGGAAATGGGCAAGAGCTGTCTACTGCTGCAGATAATCTTCATAAATCCCTGTCAACTCAGAAGTTACACTCGACTAGCCTACACACAGAGCAAGATGGATGCTATTTTAGCCTATTAAAAATTAAAATTGCTTTTATTCCTGTACACTACTTAAAAAACAACTGAAAAGAAGCAGAAATACTGAACAAAGGAATGCAGCTATGATAAAAGAGAATTGCCTGTCAGCTTGTTACTGCTTTTCAATACCTGAACTAAAAGTGACCTTCTTGATAACACGCTAAACTTTACCTACCTTTACCTTCCCATACACTTGGAAAAACCAAGGTAAAAGGATAGAGGACATCAACAGAAGCCTTAAGACTTTAAAGTCTTTTTTCACTCCTGATGCTAATTTTCTTCTATTGCTAACTTATGGACAGAAAGACCAATTTTTGGGTTCGTATTTGAAACAGTCCAAAGTCTGAAAGTTAATTACCTGATAAGTAACTCCTGAAGCATCCATGTATTGGATAACACTAAAAAGATTGGTTTGGTGTTTTCACTGTGACTTGGAAGTTGTGCTACACCTCAAAGCTCTTCATCACGAGCTTATGTACTAAGTTGTGTAATAAGCAACCAGGGGCAGTTTTTCTAGAATCAAATGAATGCAAATATTGTTCATGAACCCCCTCAGGAACCTCACTCATACACACCTCCATCTCCTTTTAACGCTCTATTTTACACCTCCACCATCCACGACATCCAGCAGAGTAAGACAAGCTTTGATCCAATGGCTTTATCATCTCTCCCCATGACAGAGACAGAAATACAATAATTACTTCCCCTGACACAGTCTTTACTACACATATCACTCTTGATTTGCTTCTCATCTATTTCCTTGCATTTTTTCCACATTCAGCTGTTCTCAACTTTTCTTTCTTAGCTTTTCTTGTGATTTCTCCCCATACTCAGATGATACTCTTTTCTAGACAATCCTTCTTCTTTCTAACCAGGAATAAAGAAAAATACTAATGACCCCTTTACCTTTCACAAGAAAGCTTGATCAACCTATTTCATGCCTAATCAAAAATTCATCAACTCCATCCTCTCAATAAAAATACATCACTGCATTTCAGATACCTATGAACTCTGAGGCACTGAATACAACTACCCTTCAAATAAATACAGCTCAAAAATCTTGTTTTAGACAGGCTAACCCCACCAAAAACAAACCATAGAAACACAGAAGAATTTTGGTTAAAGGTACCTCTAAAGACCATATATACCTCCACCTCTAATGACCATAAAACCCAAAAACACGTGGCATAACAAAGTAATATTAAGAATTGCATCTATACCTATTTTTCACTTAGCAAATCTGGTCACTTACTTCCAACTATCAGTTGTCTTAGAAAATTCCTGACAGAAACTTCTGCATAACAATCCACATACCAACCAAAACGGAAGCCATCAGGGTGAAAAGACCAACCAACCAAAGTTCCAATAATCCCCATTCAATACAATATACTCATTCAAAGCTGGAAACAAGAAGTACAAACACAAAGAGTGGTAGAGCAAAATAACTTGTCATCACAGAGCGACCTTTAAGAGGCAGTGTACAGAAGCTCCAGAGCAAGCCAACAACACACACAATCTCAGCACTCTCACTTCTTTGCACACATATCCAAGCAGTCTGCAGCCGTACCTTCTGATAAAGAGCTGTCTGGACAAAGCCAAATTCAGCCACACAACAGCAGGGCAGGCCACCTCCACAGCAACAGGCTGGTGTAGTATCAGATGCAAAGTTTATTGCTCTTCAAGAGATAACCAAATCAACACTAAAAAACGACATTTACCAACAGCACTCCAGGTAGCTGGCACTTAGCAAGATTATCTTCTGTGTACCAGGTTTTATTTTTCTCTTACTTTAATTTCATTCACTCTGGATTTTGTTTCTAAAAATTAAAATTCAGACTTCTGATTCTAGAATTTCCAACTTATTTTTTCTTTGAGCTCCACTCACTAGTCCCACACACTGCTTTCTGAAGCAACACACTCCCAACTCTTTTTCCCTTCTCACATCAGATGCAATTTGTATCAGATTGTGCCTACCTTGAAAGCTCTACAACCAGCACCTGAAGGGTAATCAACAGGTGGTCTATAAAGTTTACATAACTTTTGCTTCTCCTGCTACAGAACAGTCCTTTGTTACGCAATATCACCCTCTCAACAATACTACATAAAATGGATCAGAAAGAAAACAACCTAGATTTGACCATATTTCTAAACAGGATACTTGTCTCCCTAATCTCACAAAAAGTAAATCCTGCTAGAGCTACCTTTTTTCCCACTATTAAACAATATGCATAAGAGAGAAACACTGTTTAAATCAAGTAACTGTTCAACTTTTATGTAGCACAAGTGGCTAAACAACCATCACAATTCTTTTAAGATACTCCAAGAGATGCTCCAAGCGTTCAGACCCTAACTCAAATAACATTGTACTTCATTTCCATATATATGAGAGTTCTTGCACACCAAAAGCATCACAGTGTAATAGTAACATTTAAAATGTCAGACTTCCACAATGAAACAGCCAAGAACTCTTTCAAAAAATCACACCTCATATTCCAATGAGCTATCTTCAAGTACGGGCTGGACGAACTTCTGGCACTTTTTAAATTTTTTTTTGTTAATTACCAAACCATCCAGATTTAAACTCTTCTATCCACTGTTCTTACCAGGGCAGCTGCTCTGCTTCTTCACACAGCAGTTTCATACACTGCTGAATCTACTATATGGCTCACCTTCATTCCAACTTTTCAAATACCTTCTATAGCATTCCTATTCCTTCTTTCACTGCTGTCATACTGCTTCACCAAACACCTGTTCAAATAGGCATTTATTTCCATACCATTTTCAAAAAATAAATGCATATTTAGAGATGGATTTCTAAACTATGAACATAACATTTAACATACAATGAGGAAAAAACACATTCTGCTGACTTTCTGATCACTCTACTACACCTTCCCATTTCCAAGTTGGTAACCTGCTTTGCTTGACATTCTAATTTACCATGACTTCACCTGAAAAATTAGTAAAAACATTTCTAGTCAGATTGTTCTTATCAATAATTACTTGGGAATTTTATTTTTTAAATTGTTTTTGTATATGGTACACTTCACTCTTATATTATCTACACCTTTATAACCCAATCCCTTCCAGCTCTACTACCAGTCTGGAGTTCTGTATTCCAGGCTCCTGTAAGAAAAAAAAAATTAGTTGGGATCTTAGAAGACATACGTATACTTCTTTGTCTAGCCTTACTGAAAAGCTTAACATGACCAGCAATTTAAATTTAAAAAAAAATATTATTTCTTCAACAAAATACCTGAAAAATGCATCTTGAACATCCTTCTAGTCACCTCACTTTACGGTTCTGCTTATTTTAAATTCATGCTTACATTCAAAAAAATTTAGTAAAAAAATTTGACTGTGTGCAAACTAATGAGGCACTGGAATTATGAGGAATTCGTTATTTAGTAGCACACAGGTCCTCACTTACAGCATAGCTGAAAAGTATTTCCTGCAATGCAAAATAAGTTACTTTATAGATTAAAGGTTATGATGATTCTTCTTATGGATGCCATACACGTCCCCTAGTTCAAGGTTACACTAGTTAGATCGTAAGTTTAGTATGCACTTTGTTGCATCGTGCACTGTTTGACAGGGAAGTGGAAGAAGTACTTGTTCATATAACCTGTACCAGCCAGTAGTCTTACTTTCATAAAAGAATCAGCACTTATTAAAGCAGGTCTATAGTTACTCGAAAATAGAAAAGCTGCTGTTATTTCAGATTCCTGATATATTTTCTCTTTCCCCCTTCAGTTGTTTTGTGTGAGTGTTGAGAGGTTTTTGGCAATATTTCTCTGAGGAATTATAGCTCAAATAAATCATTGTTTCCAACAGTCAATCAAAATGACAGGATAAAAATTGATTTGGTTTTGTAGTGACATTATTCTACTAGGGTTGGGATCTTTTGTGGTACCATTTTTAAATCTTCCTTTTGTTAGCATTATCAGAATTGGCTGAGTAGCAGGACAAAAGGCAACCAAAAGTAATAAGCAGTTTTGGGTTCCATCAACACGTAAATATCCTCAAAATATATTTAAGAGCACTCTTAAAAGCCACAGTAATAATATTTTTCCTTCACAGTCACATGTTACAATTATAGAAATAATGAAAACAATTGTGGGAAATTTCAAGGTGAAAAGAAAATTAAAACCCAAGATACTAACAAAAAACCTCTTCCCCTGCCAATTACCTCCAAGTCCAAAAGTCTGTAGCAGTTTTTCAAGTTTTCCCTTTTATCCAGAAATTATACTTCAAAACTTTGTGCTCGAAGAACAAAATTATTTCAACACAACATTGCCGCTTCTGGCGGATGTTCTGAAGTGTTATCAGTCAAGTTCACTTATGCAAAAAAAAGAATCTGAGAAGACTGACACCCGAATTACACTCATCAAGACTAAAATGGTTGCATCACTGCATGACACTAGGCACGGACGCTCTTAGCTTCATTGTTACTATTAACTTCACATTTAGACGTAAAAACAGCTTGTCAAGGTTATGTCACGTCGGCAACTTCACTTTTTTAATTGCAAAAGAGCAGAAATAACCCTGAATAAAGGGAGAGGAGAAAAATGCTAGGGCAAAAAGTTTGCTAATCATACGAAAACTAAATCTTCAAGCCTTAAAGTTTGAAATGTGATGCTTTCTCAATATTTACGAACTTAGTAACAATCATCTTTTTTGAAAGCTACATCATTGCCAGAGGGGGGAGACTATTACATGCACGAGCACAATCCTACAGCGCCTCAACTCCCTCCCTGAGAAAGCATTTCTCAGATACTACACAAGTGTTTTACGGCGGCATGGCTTGCTCCTTCCTGGGTATTTTTATCACATGAAACTCCAGAGACTACCTCCTACAACTTGTTCCTCCTTCATTAAAGAGGGACACAGCGTCTCCTATAATAAAATATCCTTGCCAACTATTCATTACTGCATTGGGAATACAACAGCAGGATGAGGGTTTTCAATTCGCTCTTGTCCAAGTCTACTTTTATCCCCTCTCATCTTCCACTGCTGTTAAAATGACACTACACACACTACACTGCATGCAGTACAACATAAATAAGCAAACTCCTGCTCCGTTTCCAACTGCTACGTCGCTTGTTTGTTCCCCACAGGAAGATGAACGGGAAAGGGCTGTAGATGATGGCATTTTCCTGCGGGCGGTCACGCCAAGCCCGGCGGGGCCCCGCACCGCAGTGCCCCCGGCAGCAGCTGCTCAGGATGCGGGTGATGTAGAGCAAGCACGCGACCCCACCTCAGCAGCGGCGGCGAGCGACCCGACACCGAAACCAGCACGGGTTTCACCCTCAGTGAGAGAGAGCGACGACACGAGCCCACACCGCCGGAGGCAAAGCGCGTACTATTCCTCCCCCCAGGCGCACCCGGATAAAACACCAAGATCCTTCCTACAGGATGAGAAAGGAGAAGGAGGGAAGCGCCCGTGAATTCCCGCAAACAAGCGAAATCCCGCTGCTCAGGACGGGAATTACAGTGGATAACCTGCCGTCCGCCGGGGGAAGCCCCAGCCACGGAGAATAAACTTCCCCTGCTGCCCCACCGAAACGAGAGAAAACAAGCCCCAGCAGCCCCAGCCCCGGCCCGGGAGGTACCGCCGAACGCAGCAGGCGCCGCCGCCGCTGCCACCACCGGGGGGAGGCACCACCACCAGCCGCTAGGAAAAGTTCCCGGCGGGCGGGAGGAGGCGGCGAAGGAGGGAAACCAGCAGCAGCCTCCGCAGCGGCTCCAGCCGCTGCCATGCTCCGGGCTCGGCTTGCAGTCGCCGCCGCCACGANGCACCCGGATAAAACACCAAGATCCTTCCTACAGGATGAGAAAGGAGAAGGAGGGAAGCGCCCGTGAATTCCCGCAAACAAGCGAAATCCCGCTGCTCAGGACGGGAATTACAGTGGATAACCTGCCGTCCGCCGGGGGAAGCCCCAGCCACGGAGAATAACCTTCCCCTGCTGCCCCACCCGGGCCGCAGCCACCCCAGCTCGACCGCCAAGAAAACTTGGCCTCCCCGGACACCCGCTCTCCCGACGGCGGCCGCATCGGACGTTCCCGGAGGAAAGAATTCATGGGTCTCCGCGGTGCGGGCTCCAGTTCGGACCCCACCTCGCATCCCTCCCTCCTCCACCACCCCCGCCACGTCCCG